>CM021109.1:600429084-600572611 GCA_007115665.2 Sequoiadendron giganteum
ATTGGGAGTACGAGGAGTCTCATATATTGTAAGCCATCTGTAGACCCAAAAACAGACCGCCTGGTATCGTGGACTATAAAAGAACCTTTCCTTTCCTTTCTTTGCAAACCGAATCTTCTCAAAGAGCCACTTCATTTCTGTATTCCTTACTACGCTAACATTTTCTTTTTCTTTTACATTAAGAAAGGCTCTGTGGTATTAACATGACTACGTTTCCTTTACATAGCAATACAAGTCGACGAAAACATGGATTACGCTATAATATTGCTCTTTTTTGTCATGTTCCCTCACTCTATTTATTCATGGAGTGTCTTATAGAACAATAAATACTTCAACTCAAACAAACTATTTTTCAATTAATGATAACTTTTACAAATAATTTATATAGCGGTGACAATTTTAATATTATTTTCCATTTTGATTTTTCCACGAAAGATAAAGCAAATTGATAAATAAATGATTAAATAATTCACAATCAAAATGTTCTAACAGACAATTTCACATAATAGCCAACCATTGACAAAAAAGAAATCGTTAGTTAACGAACTGTTCAAAGGAGAGAGGGGAGATGGGAGAGAAGGAGATGAATTTGTCCCATTGTATGCCCATCTCATCCAGCACTGGCCTTGTGAATGTCCTACACAGGGGCGTTCCGGACTGAGAAAGCAAATCTTCCATTGCGTCGATGGCTTCTCTTTTTCTCCTTTTCGATGGGGCAGCCACTGCTACAGCCTTTTCCTCACTCATGTCTGATTCTCCTTTTACGTCAGCGCTCACATGGAGGAGGGGAAATTTCAGCAGTGCTTTCTGATGAACTAAAAAACAAAGCATTAAGAAAAACATAACATATTTAAAAAGATAGAATAAATTATATTGCACAAAAAAATAGATTATATTCATTCACTGCAGCAGCATACAGTTGTTTTTCTACACATACATATTGACAGGGGAAGGGTATTTATAGATCTCTAGGAGATCTCTGGAAGACAACCAATGCATAGAGAAGCTGGAAGTCAGTGCTGGAAATGTCTAGAAGCTGGAAGGTTCAAGAGAAGCCTAGAGGATCTGACGTGGGAGAAGTCTGGAGAGATCTATAATTAATGTTGCACCTACTCCATCACTGTAATAAATATTATTTCCAACACCCCCCCATAATGTTTATTTGGAGAGAATAGCAACTTCTTTAAGGTGTAACAAGTTTCTTAGTTTGACAAATTTTACAATGGACAATGCTTTTGTAAAGATGTCTGCAATTTGATCCTCTGTCCCACAAAATTGTAGCTCCAATTCTTGATTTTCAATTAGATCCCGAACAAAGTGATGATGTACTTCTATATGCTTAGACCTAGCATGATATATATGATTTTTTGCTAGCTTGATGGTGCTTTGATTATCACAAAATATAGTAGTGGGAGATCCTTGTGGATGGTGTGTTTCTTCAAGTAGCCTTCTAAGCCACAATGCTTCTTGAGATGCCTTTGATGAACCAATATATTCAGCTTTTGTAGATGATAGTGATACGGTTGCTTGTTTCTTGTTGCTCCAAGAAATTGGTCCTGATCCAAGATGAAAGATATATCCCAAAGTTGATTTTCTGTCATCAATATCACCTGCATAATCAAAATATGTAAACCCAACTAAAGTAGGCTCTCCTCCATATTTGTATTCAATGCCAAGCTGATAAGTACCCTTAATGTATTTTAGTATTCTTTTAGCTGCTTTCCAATGTTCAATGTGTGTGGATTTGCCATGTACCTGGATACAATACCAACTGCATATGCAATATTTGGTCTAGTTATAGTAAGATACAAAAGACTCCCAACCAATTGTCTATACAATTTTCCATCCACCTTCTTTTGAGTAGAGTTAAAACTCAATTTTAATCCTACTTCACATGGTGTATTAGATGGTTTACAATCACTCATATTAAATTTTATCAATACATCAAGAGCATATTTAGTTTGAGAAAGCATGATCCTTCCTTCTTCTTGCCATACTTGCATGCCCAAAAAATAGTGCATCAACCCTAGATCAGTTATTTCAAAAGCTTGTTTGAGTTGATCCTTGGTTATTTCAATATTGTGTGTGTGATCTCCTATAATAATCAAGTCATCCACATATAATACAATAACAACAATTTTATCATCACTATGCTTTACATACACTTCCAGATCAGCTTTACTTCTTTTAAATCCTGCATTAATAAAGTACTCATTTATTTTGGAGTACCATGCCCTTGGGGCTTGCTTAAGACCATATAATGATTTTTTTAATTTGCACACTAGATGTTCTTCACCACTTTTAACAAATCTTGGTAGTTGTTGCATGTAAATTTCTTCTTTTAAATCACCATGTAGAAATGCACTTTTTACATCCATTTGAAAGATTTTCCAACCAAATTTTGCAGCTAGAGCAACTATTGTACAAATTGAACTCATTTTAGCAACTGGAGCAAATGTTTCAGTATAATCAATACCTTCTATTTGTGAGAAGCCTCTAGCCACTAGCCTTGCCTTATGTTTTTCAATAGCTCCATCTGAAGTGAACTTTGTTCTATAGGTCCACTTGCAACTAACCACACTTTTACCTTTTGGAAGAGTTGTCAATTCCCATGTTTCATTTTTCATTAAAGAATTGTATTCATCTTGCATTGTTGCCTCCCATTCTTCTTTTCCTTTTGCTTCCTCATATTACTTGGAGTGTCAACCTACATCACCCTAGTCATAAGAGCATAGTTAGCAAACATATTTCTAGGTCCTTCTTGGTAGATTTCATGGATGCTTCTAGTCTTCTGTGTGTCTTCATTATCACTTTCACTTGATGCTTCAACTTGTGTTCCTTCTCCTCTTGCAAAAGATTGCACACCTTGATTTGGAACATTAGTAGACTTATCTTCATCAATCAAAATTGAAAAGTAAGATGATGTAGGAGAATGTTCACTCTCAATATCTTCATCAAACCATACATTCCTTTTAATATGAATTTCATTTGTTTTAGGATTATATAATCTATATCCTTTTGACTTCTCACTATACCCAACCATTATGCACTTCTCACTTTTCTTTTCAAGCTTATTCCTCTTTTCATCTAGAATGTGGGCATATGCATTACAACCAAAGACTCTAAAATGAGATACTGTAGGCTTTCTACTACTCCATGCCTCTTCTAGTGTTATGCTCAAAACTGCCTTCGTAGGTGTTCTATTCAAAATATAAACTGTAGTACTAATTGCTTCAGCCCAAAATTTAGCTTCTATATTTCTAGAATGAAGCATGCATCTAGCCATTTCTATTATAGTTCTATTTTTTCTTTCTGCAACTCCATTTTGTTGGGGTTAGTAGGAGACAATTGATTCCTTCTTTATACCATGTTGTTTACAAAAATCTAAGAAGGCTTTGTTCATATATTCCATACCTCTATCTATTCTTATTATCTTTAAAGATCTTCCACTTTGATTCTCACTTAAAGCCTTAAACTCTTTAAATTTATCAAACACTTTATCCTTTCTTTTTAGAAAATACACCCAAATTCTTCTAGTGTAATCATCAATAAAGGTGAGGGCATACCTGGATCCTGCAAGTGATGGTGTTATAAAAGGACCCATTACATCACTATGAACCAAATGTAAAGGAGTTCTTGCTCTCCATGATTTACCTTGTGGGAAACTTTCCACATGTTGTTTTCCCATTGCACATCCTTCACACACCTTGTGACTTGATGAGATTTTTGGAAGCCCATGCACCATATATAATTTCTCCATAAGCTTGATACTTTGATAGTTAATATGTCCCATACGCTCATGCCATAACTTGCTCATATCATCATATTTGGCAATAGCACACATATTCTCATTTCCACATTTAGAAGTGAATTCTTGAAATTTATATAACCCATTCTCCATTTTACCAATTGCAGTCACTTTGTAATTATTACTCACATCTTTGATTAAACATTTGTCATTGTAAAATTCTATTTTATACCCTTGATTAGCAATTTGAGATACAGAAAGAAGATTTGTCTTCAATTCTGGAACTAACTTCACATTTTTAAACACACCATTATCAATTTTAACATTTCCAGTCCCTTTAATTTCTAAAGCACTATTATTTCCCAAATATATCTTCTATGTATTGCTTTCACTTATTGATTCAAATTGCTCCTTATTATGAGACATATGTTGTGTAGCACCAGAATCAATAACCCAGTCATCCTTAAAAGAGTTATTTTCTTTAAATGCAACACAAAAAGCATTACTTTTGGAATCAAAACTTTTTGTAAACTTATTTGTCTTCCTTTCACTATCCTTAATCCTCTTATAACATTCATTTGCTTTGTGACCCATTTTCCCACAATAATTACATTTCCGTTTGCTTTTATTATAATCTTTAGATGGTACATTTTTATTCTCATACTTCCAATTTCTTTTTCTAAACTGATTTTCTTGTGACTTTTTGTAATTTTGTTTCCCTTTCATTATGAATGCTTGAGATTCATCATTAAGTGACTCTCTTTCTTTAATTTGACATTTTTCTTCTTGCACTAGCTTAGCACATAACTCTTCAGATTTAATACTCTTTAATTTATCTGTAGTATCTAGTCCCCTTATAAATAATTGATAAGATCTTGGAAGACTTTGTAAAACTATTTGCACAAAATCTTTATCATTAATATCTTTTCCAAAAGAAGCACGCTCATTTCTCTTTTCCTTTAATTTACTTAAATGAGGGGTTAACTCTTGTGAACTTGATAATTTCATATTATATAATTCTATAGTGAGAGATAGGATCCATACATCACCTGAATTTTGATATGTATTCTTCAAAATTTCCCATACTTTGACTCCATTTCTTTCATTGCAAACTTTTAGAAAAACTTCTTTTGAAAGTGTAGACTTGATTAATGCTGCTGCCTTTTTGTCCCTTGTATCCCAATCTTCTTAATCTTTTCCGCTACTTGCTGGTCTCTTTTCACTACCATTGACAATTTCATTACAATTTTGAAGAATTAGAAAAATCTCCATGTGAGACTCTCAATCATAATAATTCTTTCCATTTAACTTAATTTCAGATAGAGGAATACCAATAAAATCCATTATATTAAATTCCCTCTTTTTGAGATAAGAATTAAAAAGACTTCAAAAATCTTTAACACCCAGATTAGAAAAATTGAAAATTTCTCACCAATTTTCTGTGTAGAGATTTTTTCCTTTGCTGCAATATTATTCACTTGCCACAGTCAATTCTTAATGCTGCTTTCAACCAAATTGCAACCTGCAAGAACAAAATTCTAATACTGCACAATCTCCATATCACTGCCCAAGATTTATGATTGCTCTGATACCATGATGAACTAAAAAACAAAGCATTAAGAAAAACATAACATATTTAAAAAAACAGAATAAATTATATTGCACAGAAAAATAGATTATATTCATTCACTGCAGCAGCATACAGCTGTTTTTCTACACATACATATTGACAGGGGAAGGGTATTTATAGATCTCCAAGAGATCTCTGGAAGACAACCGATGCATAGAGAAGCTGGAAGTCAGTGCTGGAAATGCCTAGAAGCTGGAAGGTTCAAGAGAACCCTGGAGGATCTGACGTGGGTGAAGTTTGGAGAGATCTATAATTAATGTTGCACCTACTCCATCACTGTAATAAACATTATTTCCGACACTTTCGAGCCACGTATTCTGAACGCAGCGCGGTCATATGCGAGCGCAGCGGCCTCCGCAGTGTCGAAGGTGCCCAGTCATATTCGGTCGCTTTGCCTAGCTGGATCTCGTATTTCCGCTGCAAACTTCCCCCACGGCCGCTGCCTCACTCCCCTGTAGTGCGGCGTCGGCTTCCTCTCTGAAGCAGCCGCCGTCTCTTTCATTTGCTTACTGTTGCCATGATTATGAGTTGCAGGCTGCGGTGTAAGGGGAAACCAGTCATTTTTTGCGGCTTCTTTGAGCAGGCTATAGAGCAGCATATCGTCCGAGTCATTTTCGTTGAGGGGGAGTTTATCCCACACCCCGCTACCCAAAACAGGGCTCGCAAAATTCTTACAGCTGCTTTTGCATGGTGGTGTCGTTTCCCATGGAGGCCGAGCTTCTTCTTCTATACAGATGTTATTACGTGGCGGAGCAACCGAGACGACAAGAGACGGACACCTTTTCTTGGACTTCCTTTTTCGTGCAAAATTACTAGTTGATTCGTCGGATGAATTCCCCTCCGTCTGTCTAACCAAAGGACTGTATAACATTTCATTCTCTCTTTCATTCCAATTATAATAACTGGCTGTCCCTGAACCAAAATCTAGATCCACAGTATCAGGGAAATCGCTAAATGAAAATGTATCGTGAGTGTCAAGATCCTTGCTTCACGTAACAAATCTTGCAGACTCTCAAACGCAGGCTTTGTCTGTGAATTTGTTCTTGTCAAAATGGAGATTTTAAAGGCGTCGAGACAACCGTTCAAAACCGTGGGTTAGTTGGAAGGTGAGCAGGAAGATGAGTCTCATGTCCATGTCCATTGCGCACGTTTTACACAGACGTGGGCGTGCGTAGTCGCCACAGCGGACATCCACTCGCGGTTTTAGGGGATGCACAATGCACGGAAAATGACAGCAAGACTCCTATTGGTGACGTCATAGAACCTTGTCAGCAATCTACATGTTATCTCAAATAGGAGGGAATTTGACGGTGTGGGGCCTTAATTTTTTGGCTTTGAAGTGTGAATTACGTAGCGGGTGGAGTGGGCTTCGTAAAATATTTCCGTGGATATTCTATGATTTGGTGATTTTATGAATTGTTTACAAGTAAATATTAACAAGAAAAAAATTAATTAGAATATTTTTTATTTTACAAGTAAAAATTAATAAGAAACAAATTAATTAGAATATTTTTATTAATATTAAATGTTATGTGTGACATGTGGTAAAACAATTTCTATATTCATAGAAATTCCTAGTCTCTTTTTAAAAGTTTCTTTCAAAAATTTGAGATCTAAAATATCGTGTAGTATATTTATTTATTTTCATGGGACCTCTCACTTTATAAAATTATATATTGAAACTTCTTTTATGAAATAATCTTTTTTATAGTAACAATTTTAATTTCTCATAAATTTCAAGTGGGTGATCTTTTTTTAAGAATCAACTTCCTCTTAAAGAAAATGATGTAGGAACATCCTAATGCAATCTATCACATTTCATCTCAAAATTGCATTGTGGCTCACGGTAGAGAATTAGCGTTCTATAATAACTCATGAACATCACATCCAAATTTCATGAGTTTAAGGTCAAAGCACACAAATTTATCATTGTCAGAAGGTCACAGCTCAAAAAAATCAACGTATAGTTCACCATGTGAAGTTTGAAGAACCTTTCCGTGCTTGTGGCACTCATCCCAACATATCTCAAGGCAGAACGGGACCAAAAGGACCCTTATTTACAACCACATCAAGTTTCTTCAACACCCAATGCTTCACCAACAAATTTTTCCTTACATTGGTTACATTAAACATCGATATTAGCTCACTTTTGTTGCAAATGATAATCATTCTTAAAGCTTGGAGCTGATACATAAAAACCTCTTAAACTCATTTGGAATATAGTGAATGGTGAATTAATCTTAGAAGAATAGTAATTAGGAAGTCGGTTCATGATAGTAGTAATGACCTTGTGGTAGCCAATGAGTTATTTTATCTATGTAATCTACTTGTGACAAGACAATAAGATGATTGTAACCATTCTATAATAATGATTCAGTGAGAAGTGCACTATTCTATGTTGATTCAACTGTTTGAGTTCTCTAAATTGTGTGGTTGGACAATCCTTTCTCTGGACAATCTCCATGCATGATTACATCAAGTGGTATTAGAGTATTTTAGGAGAGCATTCTTGAAAGATTCAAATAGATTGACAAATTGAGGTAGCCTACAAGTTTTGTTAATAGATTGTCGATTGTAAGGCGATTTCAACCTTGTAAAGCTAGATCATGAACCTATGGAAATTGCACCAAATTTGAGGAAAGATGCCACCAACGAGAATGCTTGTTATGGTAAATGTTTTTGGAAGAATGGAAGAAATGTTACATGATGTGGAAAATGAAGAATAGATTTTATGCTATAGGAGATGATAGAAAAAGAGGTCTAAACCATAGACATGAGGATGAAAGTGATGATAAGGAATTGGGAGATCAAGTCAAAAATTGAGATGAAAAACCCCTAGAAGAGGAAGAATAAGATCAAAGAAAAATGTTGAAATTTATTTCCAAGATTGGTAAGAGATCTAGAATTGATATTTTTTACTATACGAGTTATTTGAATCTTGGGGAATTGATTGATTGGAAAAATGATATGGAAGAATAATTTTAGTATGAATAAATTGAAGATCCATAAAGAGTGAGGTTTACAAAAAAACAAGTTGAACAAACAAGGTATTATTTGGTGGAAGTTTAGTCAAGAATCAAAATAGGAGGGGAAGATAAAGGATCATAAATTGGGATAGGATGGTGACAAAGTTAAAGAATCTTAATCCATACTTTTTGATTATGAGTTCAAACTATTGAAGAGATTACAAAACCTAAGGAAAATAGAAAATTCAATGAAGGATTATACTAAATAATTTCATAAGATGATCATCCTAACTATGCAAACTATTGTAAACTATTTTTTAACTATTCAAGGGTGATTAAAAAAATGTTTGAATACAAAGTGGAAGAATGAAAAGTTGCACATAGATAAATTATGAATGAATTGGTGTATTCAATTGTAAAAAGGTCACAAATATGTTCAAAGTAGTGTACAAGCATAAATATTCATATGTTGAAAATAATATTAATCAAGCAAGATCTGAATATTTGAGTTGAATGACTAATGATTGATTCTTATGACTCAAATTAATTCATTATCTTATTATATGTTAGTAGTGTCAAAGAGAACATATTTATACTATGTACCACTTCATCAAGTGATCTAGTGAACAATGGATTAATCTACTTTATTTTTATTAGATGAAAAGATAATTTCCAGTATACATATTCGTAAAGACATTAGAAAAGGAGGAATTTGAACACCTAAAGATATAGTTTGGAATGTTGATACAACTCATGGTATAAATTATGAGAGATCGTTTGAATAAACTACTAATTTCTCCTATTAACAATTAAATAATTTTTACCATAAATAAACAAAGAGAATAAACACATTTTTTTTTTAGAGGTTGGAAACATACTAGGGAGGATCACATTCAATGATTCTATACAGTTGTAAGAATTTAAACACTATCTAGATTTTTTGGTATGAGGGAGCTTGCAATATTAATCATTCATGATTAGCCCAAGCTCAACCTTGATGAGATATGAAGAATTCAAAAACTCTTGTCATCAATAAGAAATAATTACCTAAGTACATATTCTTTAGAAAAAGCATGTGTTGCACCTCCTATTTTTGAAATTTAGTTATTTTAGTCAAACCATAGATCTTAGTTCACTATATCACATTTTTTTTCTTTCCACAAGTCAATTATGGCATCTAAGACAAGCAACAACATATATTATCCTAAAATTCATACAATTTAATCTATAAGTTTTCAACTGCTATAACAACCACTTGAATTCTATTCATGTTATGTGTGTAAAGACATGAGCTTTGTAGTTAGAGAGCTTATTTTTGTGGATTAAGTAGCATTGATCATAGAGATCATTTCTATATCTAAATTTTATAACATTAATTATAGAGATAATTGCTAAATCTAAAAGGTTATAGTTTGACTGTAGAGAGTGTTGATAAATCTAAAATGTCGTAGAATTGATTATAGAGATCATTACTATATCTAAAAATTTATAGTGTTGATTGTAAATATTATTGATAAATCTATGAATCTTTTGATAGTAAAGATCATCAAAAATGGTGAATAATATATTGGGTGTTATCTATATAAAGTTAAGTGATGGTTATAAGTTTGAAGAATACTATCATTAGATAAAAATTATATTTCTTTTGTAAGAGTTCACCCACTTTATTGAGTAATTATGAAAGACATATTTTATATATAATGATGAGTAGATGAATGGAAATGTTTGCTAGTATTGCAAAAAATATAGAAATTTTGAGAGACAATATTTCAAAATGAATAAAGATATGGAGAAAAGTAGTCAAGGGCATTCAAAAAAGGTTTTATTTTTATGGCTTAATTCACAAAGACAGAGTAATATTGGTAGTTAAAAACTATAAAAATAATCAAATTGTTTAACAATTTAATATTTCGTGCTTTTATAATCATGTTGAAGTCCATCATCTAGTTACGTTTTATGATAAAATTTGTGAGGAATGTTAAAAATATATTCTATATTTAATCAAACACCCCAACACATTTGTCCTATAGACTTACATCTCATGTAAGAGACACACTTTTCCACATATGTTATTATTTAAAGATATTTAGATCCATAAATATTTAATTTATGCAAAGAAAATATGTTCAAAATTCTCGACATTATATACCATGGAGACATTGATACAACAGAGCAACAACATGATGACAATGCCACTGACTAACCCATGATATTGGCTCTTTCTTCCTAGGTTTTATTACTAAATTTCCATGAAATGTTCCCATTCCATGCCTTGACGACACATTTCGGTATCTATCTGTGTGACCACCAATGAAAGGTTACTCACATGTGGTCTAGTACCTTCCAAGCCAAATATTCTCAAAGAGGCACTTCATTTTTGTATTCCTTACCCTAACAATTCATTTTTCATTAAGAAGGGCTTTGTGGTATCAAGACTCTAGGTATCCTTTACACGACCATACTAGTCAACGAAAACATTGACTACATTAAAAGATTGTTCTTTTTGTCATGTTCTCTCATTGTATTTATTTATGGACTGTTCTAGTTTGTTCCATTATGACATTTAAAGTATCATTCAAATTTTTGAAAATATTGTATTTTTATATAAAAATATCATATATTTTAAGTTATTTTAATTTTTTAGATTGACTTTAATAATTTAAATAATTTTTTATTCAAATATTAATAAATGTAATGTTTAAACAATTAAATTCAGAAATTAATAGTAAATAGTTAACTATAATTTAATATTCTATTTATATAAATATTTGTTCTGCTTTCACTAAAACATGAATGATCTATCTTCAATAATAATTCTTATACAACAATAAATACTTCAACATAAACAAACATTTTTCAATTAATTGCATAACTTTTTCCAAATAAATTATATAACGGTGACAATTTTAATACTTCAACATAAACAAACATTTTTCAATTAATTACATAACTTTTTGCAAATAATTTATATAGCAGCGACAATTTTAGTATTATTTTTCATTTTCATTCACAGTCGGAAACAGACAATTTCACAATAATAGCCAAACGGACTAAAAAGGTATTTTCGTTAGTTAACGAACTGTTCAAAGGAGCGAGGAGAGATGGGAGAGAAGGAGATGAATTTGTCCCATTGTACGCCCATCTCATCCATCCCTGGCCTTGTGCATGTCCCACACAGGGACTTTCCAGACTGAGAAAGCAAATCCTCCATTATGACTTCTCTTCTTCTCTTCTTCGACGGGGCAGCCACTGTTACATCCTTTTCCTCACTCATGCCCGATTCCCCTTTTACGTCAGCGCTCGCGTGGAGGAGGGGAAAGTTCAGCAGTGCTTTTGACCCTCGTATTCTGAACGCAGCGCGGTCATATGCGAGCGCAGCGGCCTCCGCAGTGTCGAAGGTGCCCAGCCATATTCGGGCGCCTTGCCTTGCAGGATCTCGTATTTCTGCTGCAAATTTCCCCCACGGCCGCTGCCTCACTCCCCTGTAGTGCGGTGTCGGCTTTCTCTCTGAAGCAGCCGCCGTCTCTTTCACGTGCTTACTGTTGCCATGATTATGAGTTGCAGGCTGCGGTGTAAGGGGAAACCAGTCATTTTTTGCGGCTTCTTTGAGCAGGCTATAGAGCAGCATATCGTCCGAGTCATTTTCGTTGAGGGGGAGTTTATCCCACACCCCGCAACCCAAAACAGGGCTCGCAATATTCTTACAGCTGCTTTTGCATGGTGTTGTCGTTTCCCATGCAAGCCGAGCTTCTTTTTCTATACAGATGTTATTACATGGCGGAGGAACCGAGACGACAAGAGACGGACACCTTTTCTTGGACTTCCTTTTTCCTGCAAAATTACTGCTTGATTCGTCCGATGAATTGCCCTCCGCCTGTCTAACCAAAGGATTGTATAACATTTCATTCTCTCTTTCATTCCAATTATAATAACTGGCTGTCCCTGAACCAAAATTGAGATCAACAATATCAGGGAAATCGCTAAATGAAAATGTATCGTGAGTGTCAAGATCCATGCTTCCCTAACAAATCTTGCAGACTCTCAAACGCAGGCTTTGTCTATGAATTTGTTCTTGTCAAAATGGAGATTTTAAAGGCGTCGAGACAACCGGTCAAAACCCTTCGGTTAGTTGGAAGGTGAGCAGGAAGATTGAGTACCATGTCCATATCCATTGCCCACGTTTTACATAGTCGTGCGTTTTTATTACATCGGACATCCACTTGTGTTTTTAGGGGATGCACAATGCGGAAAACGACAGCAAGACTCCTGCTGGTGACGTCATAGAACCTTGTCACCAATTTACACGCCATCTCAATTTTTTTGGCTTTGAAGTGTGAATTACGTAGCGGGTTGAGTGGGCTTCGTAAAATATTTCCGTGCGTATTCTATGATTTGGTGATTTTATTTTTTTTTTAGTAAAAATTAATTCAGTCTTTGGTTATGCTTGATCTGATTATGAAATTGTGCACTCCTATTCACTGCAATTTTTAGAAAGACTGGTTATGGATATCCTCTGATCTCTTTTTTTTTCTTTCTTCTAAAAAAGGTTTACTTGTAATTTTTTCTAAATCTGTTCTTAAGATCTCGATTGAATCTCAAGTGGAATTGTAGGTACAATGCAAAAATTTGGACTAAATTATCTACTCGAATTTGGAAATCAAAAGCTAATATAGATGTTCAATTAATTGCTTGGAAGATTTTACATTACAAACTGTCCATTGAAGATAGGATGAAATGTATGATGATTCACCCAATTAATTGTCCCTTCTATGAAAGGAAAGAAGATATAAGACATATGTTTTAGGGATGCCAATTTGTTAAAAAATAGTGGTATGCTATTTTTAATGATCTACCAACTATCTTTGGGTATGTTTTAAACTAGCAAGAAGCACTTCCTGGTGTTGGGTTACATCATAATGTCATAGCAGATGGAGTTAGACATGTCATTCTATCATTTATATGGAGAAACAGGTGTAGAGTTGTTTTTAATAATCTAAATGATCACGAGAGAGTTGCACTTCTCAGGCTTTACTTTGACAATTTTTATTGTTTGATCTCTTTGTTTTCTTATTTACAGATTGAGGCCGAGAAGAATTAAAAAATCAACTTTCAAATTCAACAGATCAAACTTCAAGGCAATGAATTATTCAACAAAATGATGGTCACTATATCTCAAGCCATAAAGTATTATTTTCAAGGCTAGTTTTGTCTTCCACCTTCTATGGTTGTTGGTGGTTGGTTCACCATGTTGTTTCTGCTATTGTATCTCTCTTATACTATTGTACTATTATGGTTTATGTTGTTACAGGCTATTGGTTCACCATGTTTGGTTTAGTTTATGAAATGGTTTTGTAGTGTGTTTTAGTATGCTGTTGGAGTTGCAGTTGTACCCTATGTTTTTGTAAGTTCTTCTTGAAGTTTTTCACTGCATTTTATTTGTAAAATCAAAAAAAATCTCAATAAAAAAAAGTAAAAATTAATTAGAATAATTTTACTAATATTAAATGTTATGTGTGACATGTGGTAAAACAATTTCAATATTGGTAAAAAATTCTAGTCCCCTTTTACATGTTCCTTTTATAATTTTAAGAACTAAGAAGTATGATAAAATTATTTTATCATGCAGTATATTTTTATTTTCTCATGGCACCACTCACTTTATAAAATTAGATATTGAAACTCCCTTCATGAAATAATCTTTCTATAGTAACAATTTTAATTTCTCATCATCTTCAAGTGGGTGCTCTTTTTTTAATAATCAACTTCCTCTCGATGAAAATTATGCAGGAACATCCTAATGCAACATATCTCATTTCATCACAAAATCTCATTGTGGTTCGTGGTAGATAATTAGAGTTCTACAATAACTCATGAACATCACATCCAAATTTCAAGAGTTTTGGGTTAGAGTACACAATTTTATCATTGTTAGAAGATCATAGCTCAAAAAAAAATTAACATATAGTTCACCAAGTCCCAAAATATCTCAGGGTGATCCCACAATACTAGTTTACAATTTTTGGCCAAACTGGACACTGAAATAATTTTTTCTAACTAAATCTTCACTTTCGGGAACCTATAGCGGCTAAACCGTGAGGAATTTGAAGATGATACAAACTAGTGATTTGTGAGATTTTGTCTGTAGATTCTAAATATATTTTTTTCAAAAAAAATTAGAATCAGATTGCACTTATTTTCCCATCTCTTTCAAAAACTAATCTTTTTCAATAAACGACATTTTTAAAGAGTGACACTCATCGTATACAACATAAATTTTTCTTCCATGAAGGATTATTTTTTATTTTTTATTTTTAATTTAGATTTTTAACTATGATATCTAGTGCTTCCGATTTGTCTCACAGTGTTTTATTGAATATTTTTCCCTTAATCAAGTTTTGAAGTCAAACCAATTACAATTCAAAAATACGCAGACCGTATACAAGATAACTTGTTTTGTATGTATCGAAATTCTTTTTTTTTTTTGTTGGATCAAAGACTTCAATATTTGGTGCACTCATATTTTTCAAAATAAATAAATTATAATCTGCTATTTTCCACATGTGCAAAACAAAGAGCTTGATTTTCGATGAAAAACCTATGTTTAATAAAACTAGAAAAACAAATACATAATAAAACCAAAATATATTAAAACTATATTCGTTGGATAACTCGTTCCAAGAACTACCATCATCCAATTGGGTATGTGAAGTCTCCTCCATTTTCATCCTCAACCTGAGCTTCAAAGGGAAAAATTTTAGAGATTTTTTGGGCCAGAGGGTGAGAAGGTGGGAGAAGGGGGGTTCAAGCGAACTAGGGGGGTTCGAGCGAACCCCCTTTTAAAAAAGGTTTTTCTTTATTTTTTTGCGAGAATGGTGGGCCCGAGGTATTTAGTGGGTTCGCTCGAACCTAGGTTCTAGCGTACCCTCTTTTGGTTCGCTCGAACCAAAAAGTTCATTTGAACCCCAAAAACCAAAAATTTAGCATGGGGTCATTTTTGGCAACTTTTCCTTCCTCAATCGAATTGTAAACCAATTTTGTGGGTTTACCCCTCTAGGTAGTACGAGACCAAAAGGACCTTCATTTAGAACCACATCGATTTTCTTCAACACCCAATGCTTCACCAATAGATTTTTCCTAACTTACATGGATTACATTAAACATCGATATTAGGACACTTTGTGGCCAATGCTAATCATTCTTAAAGCTCGGAGCTGATTCATAAAATCCTCTTGAATTCATTTGGAAGATAGTGAATGATCAATTAATCTTAGGAGAATAGTAATTATGAAGTCAGTTCATGATAGTAGTTGTTACTATCATCTCTTTGCATCTAAGCTTGTAATAACCTTGTAGTAGCCAATGAGCTAGTTTATCTTTATAATCTACACGTGACAATACAATACGATGATTGTAACCATTCTATAAAAATGATCAATGAGAAGTGCATTATTTTATGTTGATTCCATTGTTTGAACTCTAAATTGCATGGTTGGACAATCCTTTCTTTGGACTCTCCATTCATTATTACATGAACTGGTATTAGAGTGATGTTTTGGGAGAGGATTCTTGAAAGATTCAAATAGATTGATGACTTGAGGTAGCCTACAAGTTTTTGTTAATATATATTTTTTATTGTGAGGCAATTGCAACTTTGTAGAGCTAGATTACGAACCTATGGAAATTGCACTAAATTTGAGGAAAGATGTCACCAATGAGAATGCTTGGTATGGTCAATGTTGCCAGAAGAATGGAAGAAATGTTAGGTGATGAGGAAAATGAAGATTAGATTTTATGCTATAGGGGAGGATTTGAAAAAGAGGTCTAAAACCTAGACATGAGGATGAAAGTGATGATGAGGACTTGGGAGATCAAATTATAAATCGAGATGAAAAAACCCTAGAAGAGGAAGAATAAGATCAAATCAAAATGTTGAAAGTTATTTCCAAGATTAACTAGTAAGAGATCTAGAATTGATATTTTTTACTATGTTCCCATTTTCTGAATCTTGGGGAACTGATTAGCTAGATAAATGATATGGAAGGATTCTTGTAGTATGAAGAAATTGAAGATCCATAAAGAGCGAGGTTTACAGAAAACAAGTTGAATGGACAAGCTATTATTTGGTGGAAGTTCAGTTGGATCAAAATAGGAGGGGAGAATAAAGGATCATAAATTGGGATAGGATGGTGACAAAGTTGAAGAATCTTGATTCATACTTGTCAATTATGAGCTTGAACTATTGAAGAAATTGTAAAACCTAAGGATAAAGGAAAAGTAAAGGACTTGGAGTATAGTAAA
This sequence comes from Sequoiadendron giganteum, assembly GCA_007115665.2. Lineage (NCBI taxonomy): Eukaryota > Viridiplantae > Streptophyta > Pinopsida > Cupressales > Cupressaceae > Sequoiadendron > Sequoiadendron giganteum. The sequence continues at coordinate 600,445,727 of CM021109.1, forward strand.
TAATTCCATAAGATGATCATCCCAACTAGACATAGTGAAGCTAGCAAGGAGAAAGTGGCGAGGTACATTCAAACAACCTCAGAACAAACATTCAAGAAGAATTGAGTTTAGTAAGGATGACAACAGTTGAAGAAGCGTACTAATTTGCACTGACGGTTCAAGTTCAAATTTGGACAAAATATTCAAACATGAGCAGAGAAGCATAAGAAGATTCCAAAGAGGTAGCTCGCAATGCAATGAAGAAAGGTCACATATAGGAGTGTTTGTAAAATGCATTAATGAAGTGGATACAAAGTGAGACCCAAATAAAGCATGAAATTATGCTTTAACCTTTAGGGAGCACAATTTACGATGCTACAAGTAGACAATAGTGGTTCCCATGCTCCCATACATTTTCCACTACCATAATTGAATAAGAGTGCTCACATTTATAACAATCTTGATTAAAAAAATGCCTAATGCATCCTTGTTTTCTATTCTTGTTTGTATTGTTAAAATATTGCAATTATTAAGCTATTGATATCCATCATGTACATTATCTGTCATAAATTTTGTAGATCAATAATGTTTGTATTTTAATTATTTAGTAGTTGTGATGTTCTCTATTAAGTAAATAAATAAAATTGTTAAGAGTTATTTGAACATGCAATATTTTAAACTTCTAATTCCAAATTTAACTCAATATCTTAAAAAAATATCATTACAATTATTTTATATTATTTTAATTTTTACTACTATATTAAAAACATACAATTTTTAAAAATTCCCACTATATTTTTACATATATTATATTACAACATTATATCATAAATAATATTTACATTTAAATTTTAAAAAATAAAAAGAAAAAAATAGACTGAAGACCCCAATACCCATATTATTGTTTTATCTAACTCCCGTAATTTTTTTTTTTTAAACATTATTTTCTCGAACAATTTTGTCTTTACCTTTTGGAGAAAGATTTTATGTTCTTAATCATCTTTACTTTGTAATCAAAGTTGAACTAGTATGTAGATGATAGGGTCAACCATTATGATAGCAAAAGCGATGACTTTTGTTATCTAATGCGAATCTGTAGAATGCAAATTAAGGATAGTCATATAATTTAATTGTTATGGTAAATAATATAAAATTTTCATTCGATAGAAGAGGGCGTCAAATTTAGATTTTCAAATATTTATTGTTGAAATTTAAATAGTTCAATATTAATTTAAATTTAGTCATTATGAAAGTTAATAAGGTAAAGAAGATTATTTTTGGTCTTTTATTTGAATGTTAAATAATTTATTTTTATTTTTATTTTATTTATAGGTTCAAAGCACACACTTTATTCATTGAACTATTGATAAAGTGTGTGCTTTGAATCAATGATTTATTTTTATTTAAATCTTATTTATTTTTAATTATTAAATTATTTGATATTTAAAATAATTCAATATTAATTTAATTTTTCATCATTTTATTTAAAAAAATAAAATAAATAATATTTAATAATGTTAAATATGAATGATTGAGTTGGTCTACATTGTTCTATGATAATTTTTTAAGGAATGATCTAATAATACTAAAACTATAATTTATAAATTCACTTTTAAAATGAAATGTTATTATCTTCTTGATTGAATGAGATATACAAATTATACAAAATGATTGGAAGAAATCTAATTCTATCTCTAAAGAATTCATAACACACCATAATAATCCTCACCATAATAATCCTCTTCACCACTACTTAACATCTTTATTTTAAATTTAAAAGTATACTTTAAATAAGTTTAATATTTTTGAATGACATAGTTAATCTATCAAAAAAATATTATAAAGCTCTTGATTGTAGTTTTTAATAGTTAACATGTTTTAATTTTTACAATAGTTCAAATAACTGATCAAAATTGTTTGTTCAATATATGTGCACATATATTAAAATTGATTAAATAACCCTCATCCAAATCAACAAGTGACACATTGTGTCTCTTTCCTATAGTAAAATTTGTAATATGGTAGTTGATTTAAAATATTATTGGTAGAATAATTAATTTGCTAACACTACTAATAAAATGAAATTTGTTGAATTACTTTAAAAAAAATCTTGTAACGATGTTTACAATTTAAAATAAAAGAACCTAATTCAACAAAACTTAGAATTATGTTGCATATAGAGGTAATGGGAGAATTAAAGTTCTAAATATGATGTAATTTCATAATTACATTTGAAAATAAATGCATTTAACTTTAAAATTGATAAAAGATGTTAGAGTTTATATATAATATTTTTTATTAAATTATGAAACAAATAAATATAAAATAGATCAAGAAAATATAATTATTCATTATCTTTGATTAAATATTATTTTTATTCTTAATTTTTTAAATATTCTAAATTAATAGATATAAATTTTATTTATATTATTAATAATTATTTTAACCAATCTCTCATATTTTTTTCATTTCATCTTTTCAATAAATTAAATTGTCTCAAATATGATTAAAAAATTTATATTCATTGTCCACAATCTTTTAAATAAAATATAATGTCGTTTATCAAATAGGACAATAAACAGAATTTGAAAGTGACATGAAAATACATTTGCACTATTAACTTTTTTATAATCAAAATGAAATAGTTAAAAGATGTCATGCTTACATCACCCTAATATTACTATTCACAATATTATCCAATAAAAAGATAAATTAGTTTTAAAAAATTTGAAAAAAATATACATTAATAAATTTGATCAAACTATTTTAATTCTACCATCTCAAACTAATAATTTACTAAATGAATAACTGAATATGTTTTTCAAAACACATCAAATCTATTTGAAAAAATAACACAATTATTGAGAGAGGGCTATTCCTAAAGATCACATTGAATAGTCAAAGGCAAATATTGTTTGACCAATCAAAATAAGGCACCTACTTATTACTTTTTGATAGAAAGAAAATAAAATATTATATGAACTAGTTGAAAAAAAATATTTAATGTGAGAGGCCCTATATTACGTTCACCTACGTGGCATTATAGCCGGCTACGACCAGGAATGATAGCTAGTCTAAATTTATAAGAATTTTAAGTGTTGAAAATTAAAAGCATATTAGTGGATGACGTGTGAGTGCGTATATCGTTGAAACACGAATGACATTCGTGCACGTGGTCGGAGTTTCACACGAGCTCAGAAATTGTTAAGTGAATGGATGATGGCATTGGCGTAAGGGGTTAACTAACGAATCTCTTTTATTTTTAGTCTATATTCAAAATGAAATTCTTTTGAAACTTGAAAGTTTTGGTAATCCATATGGTCTTAAAAACAATATTCTCCAAGATGTTGTATTAGATAAGAAATATTGTTATAGATAATTGCTTTTGAATGATTCTAGCATACCACTAAGAAGACATAACAAATAAGAACCACCCATCTCTTGCAACATTATCCTAAAGTAGCTCTAATACATACGGTAGCATAAAAATGATTTTCTACTTTTTAGATAAATGTTTTACATGTGATTATTTTTTTTACAGCTTTGTGTGATGGAATTTCGTTTAGTTAGGATTTTGTGTTTAGTTTGTATGTATTTGTTCTGTTCAGTTGATAGGATTTTCTTTAAAAGTATGTTTAATGAATGAGTCAAATATAATTTGGGTCTTTTGTGAGATTTGTTTTGGAGTTATTCAAAACTTCATCAAGGAGTTCATCTCATTTTTTTTTAATTTGTGGAGCTTATTCATGTAGATACCATTCTTAAATATGGTTTATGGTATGTGTGCATCTCATTTTTAGTTCTCACACTATGGACCCAATGTTTTTCACCTCCAAGGAGAGATCATTGTGGTTCCCTATTTGGGTTGAGTTCCTTGGCCTTCCTTTGCCATGTTCACCCTTTTTGGACCATATCATGACCTCTTTAGGTCATGTTATTTTTGTTGAATCTATAAAAAAATTCTCTACGCATCTACAAAAATGTGTTTTTGTTAAGATTAATCTTTCTAATGATTTGAAAGAGTAAGTTGATATTGGCCCTATTGTTTTTCAAAAATTCTTTAACCTGATAAATTTAGGAGTTTGGAAGGAGATTTGAGGTTGATAAAGGAAGACGAGAAGTCACCCTCCATAATCAACCTATTGAGAGCTTCTTCTCTATCTTCATTGACTATAACTAGTTCTCTTCGCCATCTTGGTTATTAAGGATATATTCTCCTTCTCCTATTTTTGTATGTTTTGTTCAATTAGCTTTAATGTTTTAAATCTTGAATTTGTAGTTGGTCAGTTTTCCCCTAATTTTTAGTTTTTAAATTGGTAAGTCAATTTTTGTGGTGTGGGTACAAATTGTACTTCTTGGGAATTGGTCTTGAGCTCACACAAATGTATTAAGTGCATCTATGTGGTAATTTTAATGATTACTGATGTTGTATTTTAAGGGGTGCATTGAAAATCAAAATCAAGTAAAAAATAATTTAAGGAAGCGTTATAAGTTGAAGATGTAGAGGAATTGCCAGAAAATGAAAAATTTGAAGTGGGACTTAGATGAGATGATGGAGATGTCGCCATGGGAGATGAAGGATGTAGCTCTAGAGAAGAAGAATGAGATAATGACCCTCTTTTTCCCTATATTCTTAAGGTGAGCCCAAACGACGAAATGATGAATTCTATTAAAAAAGATAAAAATCGACTAAAAAATAGGGTTGTTTTTCCTACTTGCATGGATATTAATAATTTTCCTTCAAGATTTTTTTTATAGTTGGATAGAAAATGTGTGGGGTAAGAAGCTTAGAATCTATATTTTGTTTTGTTGTATGATTTGGAAAGGCATTTTTGTTATTTTTCTAAAGAATTATAATATGTAGAAAAGGATTTTGGATAATGGATTCTAAAATATAGGAAAAAATATGTTCAAAATATTTTATTGGTCCCTTGATGTCTTCCGATCAGGTATACAAATGATCTTCCGCCGAAATTCCCCCCACAATCACCTGTATGAGCTTCTTCAAGTTCTATAAGGATTTCAGACTGTTTAATAAATCTAAGTAAAAGGCCATTAAATGGTCTTCTATATAAAATGTCTACTAGGAATATGTACTTCGATGCAAGTTTCCAAAGATGAGCTCAATTGTTCTTAGTTGTAGGCTTAGGAAAGGTACCATCTTTTAAATAGTTAAATATCATCATATACCATTCACTAGATTTGTCAATATTGGTTGATAACACTTCTTCATTTTTATCATCTATCAATAGATTAGAGATCATTTGAACTTTAAATGTGAAATGAACAAGAGGATATTTAGGAGATGCTAGGGAAGAAACACTTGCCATTGCATTTGCATGCCAATTATCTTTTCATGGTATGTTATCGATTGTATATGATTCAAATTTTTCTAATAATTTCATCGTGAGGTCTCTATATCGAACGATCTTATCATGTTTTTCTTGATATGAACCATTTATCTATTTAACAATTAAGAGTGAATCCCCAAATATAGAAATGTGTTTGACCTTTAATGCTAACGCGAAACATATACCAACTATGGAAGCTTATACTTTGTCGCATTGTTTGTACATAGGAGGATTAGACGAAAAGATAAGGGAATAAGCTTACTTGAAGGACAAATTAATATAACTGCTACCTCAGAGCTGCTTCGACACTTAGATCCATCAAAGTACAATTCCCATGTTTCTTTGTCATTTTGAATAGTCAACACATTCTCATCAGGGAATGAGTCGATATTAGGTAATGCTAGAGGAGAGGGAGAATCAACTAATTGTTCAGTCAAATCTTGGACTTTAATTGCCTTTTGAGAGACAAACTTAAGGTCAAACTCTATTAACAACATAACCCACTTAGCTAAGCATCCCGATAGACCTATTTTAGTGAAGAGGTGTTTTAAAGAGTCAAAATTTGTCGTGACATGGATTTTAGAATTCAGTAAATAATGTCTCAATTTGCTAGTAGTGAAAATGAGAGCCAAACATTGTTTCTCTATCATTGTATATCATGTTTCGTAATTGATCAAGGTTTCGCTAATGTAATAAACATGATGTTCTTTACTGTTGTCATATTTTTGAGCCAACAATATTGTAATAGCATGGGCTGATTCTATTGTATAAAGGATAAATGGTTTCTTTTGCATTGCAAGTTGTAAGATAGGTGGAGTAGCAAGATAATCTTTCAAACTCTCAAAATCTTGTTAAAAGTCCTTGTTCCAATTAAAATGAACCTCATTCTTAAGGAGTTGGGTAAAGGGTAACATTTGATCTACTAGGGATGCTACAAAATGAAAGATGGCTTGAATTCTTCCTTGTAAAGTACGTAGTTGAGAAATATTTCCAGGAGGTGGCGTGTTAATGATAGCATTGATTTTCTTCATGTCCACCTCAATGCCTTTGTGAGATACTATAAAACCTAAAAAAATTCCACTATCTACACCAAAGACACTTTTTTGGGTTCAACCTCATGTTATATTTTTGCATTCGCTCAAAGATCTTTTGAAGGATATTCACATTGTCTTGCTGAGTTAAAGATTTGGCTAGAATACCATCAACATAATCTTCCAAAATCTTATGTATGTAATCGTGAAATATCAATGTCATAGCTCATTGATATGTTGTGCCTACGTTCTTTAATCCAAAAGGCATGACTACCCAACAAAATATTCCCCAAGCTATAGTAAATGTTGTCTTGTATTTATCTTGAGGGTTCATAAAGATATGATTATATCCTGAAAAGTCATCCATAAATGACAACAAAGCATGTCTCACAGTCGAGTCCACTATCATGTCAATATTAGGAAGGGGAAAGTCATCTTTTAGAGATGCTTTATTCAAATCATAAAAGTCTATACACATCCTAATATTATTCTCAAGTCTTGCAACCGCAACGATGTTTGAGATCCAAGGAGAATAATCAATAGGTCGAATAAAACCAGCTTCAAGGAGTTTCTCAATTTCAACCTTAACCAATAAATCTATCTTAGGATTCATCTTTCGTATTTTCTATCGTACCAATTTAGGATCTTCTGCAAGAACTATGTCAAGTGTGTTACTATCTTAGCATCAATTCTTGATATGTCTGAATAAGTCCAAGTGAAGAGTTCGAGAAATTCATGAAGTAAGGTTGCATGATCTTCTTGTTCATCTTCATCAAGGCACTTCCTTATTTGAATTAATTTTACCTCATTATTTGTATCCATTGGTATGTTTATTGTATCCCCTAAAGGAAGTTCATTTTGTTTTAGAAATTCAAGATTATATTCTTCTTTGTCCTTGTCATTGTCATTACTTTCCTTTTCTTAATCTATTTGTTTAGTGCTAACCATAGCACATGTAACCCATTTCTTTTTAGGAGGAGTAAATGGGTTGTCATAAAATCCTAACATTTCTTTGAAAGCTTCATCATCCTCAAAATATTCCAATGATTCATCACAAGTTGTATCAACCAACTCAGGGTGCTTCAAGGTGAGAGTTAGTTTATTAGGATTACATATGATAGTGTTGATGCTGAGTGAGGGTCATTTCATTTCTTGCATTATTTTAGAAGGGCGATACCACAAACTACTTTTTGTTTCTAAAATGAAGAAAATTGGTGTCTCCTTTCACCTCTAGTGTTTTGGACTTAAAAGGAAAGGGGAAATCTTCACACACTTCACTCAAGAACAAACCCTTGAGATCTCTTTGCAAAGGAGAAAGCGATATTTCAAGAGGATTGTCATAAAGGTTGAATGAGGTATTTAATGAGGGGTTCACCACCAAATTTAGACTTGGAAAAGACAATGAGAGGAAAGATGTAAAATAAAATCCTAATTGAATGCAAACTAACTCTAAATGACCTAGAAAGATGGAAATTATGCACTTGGGAAACTGGAGAAGGCAGAATGGAGGTTTGAATCACTTAAAAATCTATTGTCAAGGTTGACTGGGACTCATTCACTAGGTTGGGCAAATCAGTCCTATTTCTAGAAAAATGTGCCAGAATAGGTTTCTACCAAAAGGGTATCTAGACCTATAAAAATATCTGTCAGGCCTGTATAGTGAGACTCATTCGTCGCTTGTGGAAAATTAGTCTAGACTTCTAATTTTTTGGAAGTTATCAACCTAATTCTACTCTTATTAACCTGCTCTACTCTTCTTGATTTATTTTTGGACCTGAAACTATAGATTTCCACCTGTAGGTCTTCTCCAAGTTTCTCCAAGGGTTGATGACAACTTTGACAACTTTGATCACTTCACAAATTTTTTCCAATCTTCCTCCTTATGAAATATACAACCTAAACCTACAAATCACACACAAAGGAGAGGGGGAAAATTTTGTGGGGTTAGTGAATAGGGGCTTACCTTGGTCAAACCCCTTGTTGGTAATTAAACCTTGAAATGAAAGCTAATAAGAATGGAGAATGATGAATGGGAAAAATACAATGTTGTAACTCACTAAACCCTAGCAATAAGGTGTTGCAAATATTATTGAAATGGTTGCAATGGATGTGGTTCTTGACTCTTTCTTGAATAAGGTTGATCTTGCTTGAAGCACTTGCTTGAATCATAAACCCTACATCACAATTGTTGGCACAATAACAAACATGATTTATGAAATCCTTGACACAATGATTGACACTTGAATGTTGCTCTAAAATGCTTGATAATATGCCCTTGAATGCTCTTGAATGCTCTTGTGAATGCTGAAATTCTCTTGTGAACTCTCTTGAATTCTAGGTCACTTGACTACTTGTTAGATTGCTAGGTATGAAAATGAGAGAAAGAACCTTGTATTTATACTCAATTATGCAAGAATTCCTCAAATTGCAACACTACAAGCTGACATTAGATCTAGGAGAATAAAATACCACTGGAAATTTGAATAAAGTTTGAATTTTGGTCACACAGGACTCATTCACCCAAGGTGACAAATGAGTCTCATCAGACATAATATATGGGACCAAAAACCAAAAGTGTCTAGAAATGTGTGAAAACCGGTTCAAGGCAAAAAAATCCAAGTGGGACCCATTCGCCCAAGGTGGAAAATGAGTCTTAGATCCCTAAATCTAGGTCACATGTAAGCCAAAAACACCTAAATTATGATTGGTTATTGATTGGTGTTGGGATTATCCTAAGAAAAATGCAATAAATGAGGATTGTAGATGCAAAATAGGGCCAATTAAAGCATAAGAAATCCCAATTATTAATGACAAGCCTAGAGAAGTGTGAAAGTGTGTTACAAAACTTTACAACACTCCAAAGAAGGCACAATGAAAGTCGATTTTGATTAAAATTGTGTTTATTATGCTTAGTTATTTGATAAAACACTACAAAATTGTGAAAGTGAGTTACAACACTTTACAATAATTTATCAAGGTACCATTACAATTCATTAGTTCACAAGGGCCCAAGACCTAATGTGAATGTGTTATTCACATTACAACACTAAATCAAGGAAACATTAAGCAAAAATCCACAAGGAGGGCCCAAACAAGTGTGAAAATGTCAAGGGGTCCATTTTTCTACACTACTTTTATCCCCCATTTAGTGAGATGATGAACCCGCTTCAAAATCACACTAAAGTAGACAAACATGCATCAAGAGGGGTTCAGATGTACCAATGCCAATAAGATGAGACAACAATGGTTAGGAGGGGTGATCAAGCTCCCAGGATCAAGATCCCAAGGCAAAGAAACATGGGAACAAAAGAACACACATGAGAATGATATAAAGAGCAATGATAAAGCACACGCATACATTGCCAAAAATGAAAGAGAAAAAAGGTAAAGATAATCAGATCAAGCTTCGATCATTTGTCCATCTCGATGTCAATAAGATCTAAGCTATTTTTCTAAAGAATGCATACTCACTCTAAGGCAACAGAACTCCTGGCTTTCCATTTGGTGGGAAGTTCTAAAAGGTTTGAATTATACACTCATGGTTGGTATGCACTCACACACACACACAAGTGGATACAAGGAAATTCATGCCTCGGTCGGGCTTCCCACTCAAACCATACCAAAGTTATATGCCTTGATAACTTTAATAATGCGCCACATAAAAATGGTTTTTGAGCTTCATGAGACAAGAAAAACTTTGTATGCTTGGAACTAATGAATAAACAAGATGGCTCTACAGGCATCCAAGTTGTGTTATGCAAGGTGGCCATATAACAACAAATGAAAAATTCAAAATAGAAAATGTTCAAAGGAGTCTTACTTAGTTAATGGAGGTCTTAACTTAGGGAAAATTATGCCTAATGTCTCCTAGAGAGGACCAATCAAAGAATAGAAAATTCACAACTTAGGGGATGCAGTGTGTCACATCAAGCCACTAAGAGGAATGTAATATGCTAAGAGAGATCATGCTCCCAAAATGCATCACACCCAATATCATCCACAAAGCGAAAAACGCATTGTATAAAGTAAGAAGATTGCACCATGAACCGTGGAAAAGAAAAGAATGCAAAAGAATAAAGCCAATGTATGCCCCCACTTTACAAAAATTTCTAAACACCATGCTATGAGAAATTAATTTAAAGTAGAAAATGATAAATGCAAACAATAAAGAAGACATGAGAGCTAACTTGGAAAGCCCTATGCCAAGTCATATGTTTCCATGTAAAGCTATGTCATGTAAGAAAAAGAAAAGAGAGGGGTTTCCCCCTAAAATGAAAACACCAAACACATAAGGGATCTATGGATTTGGGGTTAGTATGTTCTTATTGCAATGTTTTTTTTTAGAGAGCTAGAAATTTCATCATTCCCAAAATACACATAGAACTGGAAGAATGACACAGAGAGTGTGAAAACAAAGAAAAACCTTTTTGGGTGAACATGGAAGAGACATGAATGTCTCGAAACCTTGCATCATCCCCAAAAAGAAAACACAAGACAAAAGAGAAAAAGGGAAAAGGAAAAGGAAAAGGAAAAGGGAAAAGAAACCCTTTTCAGTCAACATGGAAGAGACATGAATGTCTCGGCACCTTGCATCATCCCAAAAAGGAAAACACAAGACAAATGAAAAAGAGAAAAAGCACAAAAAAAAGGATTTACGACATAGAGAAGAACAAAGGTACAAATAGATGAATGTCACAAAGAGAGAGAGAACATCAAACAAAAAATCATGGGGGATCACATTACACACATGCAATCACACAAATTAAAATGAAAAAGAAAGAAATAATGCAAAAGGCTAGTAAGGAACATGTGAGTCAACCTATGAGCAGGTCATCCGCCTCACAATCATGTTCATTATATACCGAAGGAGAGAAACTGGAAAAAAGGGAGAAGAGAAAGTGCCGAATTAGGGGAAGCACTAGGTTCAATACTCTTTATATAATATTTTTCATCTAAGCTCATGAAAGAGGAAAAAAATGTATCCAGTTCATTATGAACTTCTTCGTCAATTTTAGCAACCTCGTCATCATCATCTAAGTTTATCACAACAGGAGTTCATATGATAATGTCCCTGAAATATTTTACCTCTTGTGGAGGTTGTATTGGAAGATCTTATTTTGGTGAAGAGGGAGGCTGGTCATGTATTGCTTCAATCAAGTTTGGATTTTTATTTTCTCTGTTTGAATCCTCATGTAACTTGCAAGCAATAGCACAACGTCTACACTTACACTCTCTAGCACCTCAAATTCTTTTAGTTTTGTTTTCAATTTGCATTTGTGTAGGAGTAGGTTGATCAACCATAGGTTTCTTTTCTTCCCTAAGGGGAGGAATGAAAGATGCCTCAAGGGGTTATTCGACTGCTTTCTCTTTGAAATTGTAAACTTGTTTTATTCTAGGAGGTGTAATGAGATTTTTTTCATTATCTCTTGGTCGCTTGTAGGAGGTAGGTGAAGGCTATGTTTTAGGTTAGTCTTGGTTGTTTGGTTCTTCTTTAGGTTCAAGCATGGTTTCGTCAAGGATGGTAGGTTGAGAAGTTGATGGGGACATGTTTCAGAGAGACAATTCGGCTATCTTCTTTGCTTGAATTTTTGATAGCACAAGAAAAAGAAATCTTCTCTTGGTTTTATAGATTCCATAGGCTTCGGCCAAAAGGAATCTAAGGAAAAATTTCCTTTAGATGATAAGGGGTTGAAGCCACTATGGTGGATAGTAAATATGTCATTTTCAAATGGAAGCTTTAAGAATTCATGCAAAACTAAAGGGACAACTTTCATGGAGCGAAGCCATGGGTGGCCTAACTTCACACGAAATTGGTCCAATTGTGGGATGATGGAGAATGTGACATCTAATATCTTTGGTCCTATTTGTAACGGTAAGGTGATCAATCCTATCATAGGGAAAGAAAAACCATTGTGTGTCTTGATCCATTCTTTCAATTTATCAAATGTGTCTTGATAGAGCTCATGCAAAAGTAAAAATTCCTCAGTGATCATGTTCTCTCCACAGGCGGGATCTACTAGTATCCCATTAGTGGGCTTATCATAGATACGACCGACTATGTAAATAGGACAATCAAGTGCATGTTTAATTATATCCTTAGAGGAGAGAGAAATGTCGAGGATTCTTAGTTTTCCCCTTACGAGGGATGATGTCTATCACCCCTACCATTTCATCTATAGGATTATTATTGATGGGATTATTTAAAATAGAATCATTGTTTTCATCATCTGTGTCAACATTCATCACATCATTCTTTGTAGTTTTTATAGCTTTGACAAATGAAATATTATGTTTTGGCATGGGGTTGGTGAAAATTTGTAAGTTTTGGTTAGGAGGGGCAACAAATTTATTTCCTTGATCACTAACACCTCTGATGGAAAGATGATTATCGGAACCAGTGAGGTATTGCATGAGATGTTTAATATGCTTACAATTTTTAGTGTCATGTCCATTTTTTTGGTGATAGTGGCAATAAGAGTTTGATATAAAGCTCAAGGGTAAAGGCTTATTAGGGTCAGGTGTTTTTATGGGAGGCAAGGTAATCATTTGTTGTTCTAAAAGTTAGGACATTTTGTTATGAAGGGTATCAAGTAAGGGAGTGAATTTTTTTTTTTGGGTCCCCATAGATAAAGGGTATTGAGGCTTTAATAGATGCTACTTGGTTATTGGCATTATGAGTTGTGTGTTGAGGGGGATTGAATTCAAGGAGCCCTTTGTTTTTTTTTCTAAAAGGTTGGGAATTGTTTTGGTTTGCAAGCTTAGATCTCTCCTGTCAGAACTAGAAGTGGAATTTGTATCTCTAATACTAACTGAATTTTGATAATCATGGAGGGAAATACACAAGTGCATGAAGGATGTGAATTTCATCATTGTAAGCTTGTCTTGAATTTTTCTTTGTAAATTTTCTAAGAAAATATTTTGAAGGTGAGGGTCAGGGACCTTGACATCGATTTCGGAATAAAGCAATTGATAGCATGAGATAAAGTCAGTTAACTTTTCTTCTTCGTTTTCCTTGCATCTCGTCAAATCATCCAAGGCCATATTTGGAGTCATATGCACTTGGAAATAGTTTTCAAATGCATCAACAAGTTCATTCAATGAACTAATTGAGTTGTTTGGTAAAGAGGAGAACCATTCCAAGGCAATTGTGTCTTTTAATGATCTAGGAAAAAGTTTTGCCAATAGTTTATCATCAAGGACAAAGTCACTACATAAGGAAGTATAGGCATTGATATGGTTAGAAGGATCTCCCTTCCCTCCATATTTCTCAAATCTAGGTACCTCTACACCTTGTGGCATCAGTGTTGACAATATCTCTGTGGATAATGAATTGCTTCATATATAATATGTAGGTGGGCCATTTTGATTTTTATTTATGGTGGAAACTTGATTTTGGAGGGATGAAATGGTTTGAAAGAGTTGAGTTATGAGAGGGTCATTGCTTGTGTTATGAGATGGATGTGACAAAGGTGAAGGGGTTTATGTGTTCATAGGACAAGTGAATGGAATGCTTATAGGTGGTAAAGTGGTAGGATATATAACATGCAATGCCACATAGGAACTAAGGATGCCAGTAGGAATAGCCAAGGAAGGAATCACATAACTAACTTGTTGCATTGTTGTTATGACTTGAGGAGGGGTATAGGTAGGTATTGAGGCAATTTTTGTGGGAGGAACTTTTGTTCCTCCTTGGATTGTGAAATTTCTTGTTGGCAAAAGAAAACTAGTTGTTGGGGGAGGTGTTTTCCAATGATTTGGACTATGTTTTGCATAAGGTCAAGGTCAACTTCACTTTCAAGAATGCGGTGAATGTTATCTATGGTAGGGATGGTAGTAGTTGAGATGTTTTCATTTTTCACTTGGTGTTGTACGTTTTCTAGGTTGTCATGAATTTGAATTATGTTCTCTTGTGGGACACTCATTTCTTTGTTTAACTTTCATACTACTTGAAGGAAAAGAGTTGTTAAAGGGGTGAAGCTAAAATTGTGATTTACAATTCAAGTGAGGAAGGAAAAATCACAAAAAATGACCCCAAGGAAAAAAAGGTGATTTTAGGGGTTCGTACGAACCTACTAGTTTGAGCGAACCAACACAATGCATAGGAAATGGGTTCGAGCGAACCCCCTTATACCTCATCCCCCATCTGAGACATAAAAAAAACCTAAATTTTGGCACTTCGGAGCTCAGGTTGAGGTTGAAAATGGAGGAATCTTCACAAACCCAACTTGAATCAGGTATTCCTCAGAACGAGCTATCAAACAAATATAATTTTAATATTTTTTGGTTTTATTATGTATGTGTTTTTGTAGTTTTATTTAAACTAGGTTTTTCATAGAAAATCAAGCTCTTTGTTCTGCACATGTGGAAAATAGCATATTATCAAAATAAAATTTTAGAAAATATGTTCGGGCTGCGTATTCATGTCCTTGATCCATTAAAAAAATAAAAATTTAATTTTGATACATGCAGAAAAAGTTATGTTGTATACAATCTGCCTATGTCAGAATTGCAATTGGTTTGACTTTGAAACTTGATTAAGGAAAAAATATTCAATAAAAAACTATGAGACCAAATGAAAGGGCTAGATATCATAGTTATAAATCTAAATTCAAAAAAAATAGAATTTTATCCTTCATACAAAAAATGTTATGTTGTATATATGGTGAGCATCACTTTTTAAAAATGTTGTTTTTTGAAAAAAACCAGTTTTCATGGAAGATAGAAAAAAAAGTGCAATCTGATTCCAAAAATTTTGAAAAAAATATTTTTAGAATCTAAAGACATAATGTGATGAGACTCTAGTTTGTATCATCTTCAAATTCCTCACGGCTTAGCCGCTATAGGTGCCTGAATATGAAGATTTAGTTAAAAATAATAATTTCAGTGTCCAATTTGGCCAAAAATTTTAAACCACTATTGTGGGATCACCCAAAGGTATTCTCCATATCTAGTGTACTAGTGTCAATTGCAAGAGTGAAAGAGCTAGATAACCCAAGATCCACAACAATTGTGCTATCATGGGATGACATGAATCTCGAACTTCGTCTCACTACAATACTAGTAATATGACACCAAATACTCATGCAAGGGCTACTAAATTTAATGTGAATGAAAATACAATGTAAGCTAAGAACAATGAAATGCTTATAACTAAAATTATGGAAACTGAAACAAAAAGTAAATAACAACAAATAGAAACTTTGAAACTCAATTCTAAATGCCAAAAAATGCAATGAAAAATGTGCAGAGGGACTGATTCACCTAGGGTGGCAAATCAGTCCCAGGGATGATTTTTTTCAAAATTTTCAAGATTTTTGAATTGGATTTTATGCTTTTTATGTTTTTTGATCTAAATCTAAGATACAAATGTAGAATTTTAATGATTTTCAATAAAACCAGATGCAAAAATGCAAGCTAAATGAGCTTTCACTAATGCAAAATTTGAAACCCGAGAATGCAAATTAACCAATGCAAATCCTAATGCAATGTTAATGCAAGCTAAATCTAGGATGAAAATGCACTCTAAATCAAAATTATGATGTTGTATATGCATGTTCACCAAAATGAAATGAATAAAATTGGTGTCTCCTTTCACCTCTAGGGTTTTGGACCTAAAAGGAAAGGGGCAATCTTCACACACTTCACTTAAGAACAAACCCTTGAGATCTCTTTGCAAAGGAGAAAGAGATCTTGCAAGAGGGTTGTCCTAAAGGTTGAATGAGATCTAATGAGAGGTTCACCATGAAGTTTAGGCTTGGAAAATACAATGATATGCAAGATGTAAAACAAAACCCTAATTGAATGCAAACTAGCTCTAAATGACCTAGAAAGATGAATGAAATACAACATAAAACTGTAAAGATGGAATGTGTGCACTTAGGAAACTAGAGAAGGCGGAATGGAGGTCTGAATCACTACAAAATTGGCTATCAATAATGACTGGGAGTCATTCGCTAGGCTGGGCAAATCAGTCATGTTTCTAGAAAAATGTGTCAAAACAAGCTTTTGCCAAAAGAGTATCCAAATCTATAAAAATATTTGGCAGGCCTATACAATAGGACAGATTTGCAACTTGTGGAAAATCAGTCCACTTCTACTTTTCTCAAAGTTATGGACCTGATTTTATTCTTCTTAGCCTGCTCTTCTCTTCTTGATTGATTTCCAAACTTGAAACTATAGATTTCCACCCATAGGTCTTCTCCAAGTTTCTCCAAGGGTTGATGACAACTTTGATCACTTGATAAATTTTCTCCAATCTTGCTCCTTGTGAAATATACAACCTAAACCTACAAATCACACACAAAGGAGAGGGGGAAAATGTTGTGGGGTTAGTGAATAGGGTGTTGCCTTGGTCAAACCCCTTGTTGGTAAGGGTGTGTGCAGGATCATGATAGGCCAAAAAGTGGCAATATGTAAGTAATATGATGGCCCATGTGGCTGATGATCTTGCACATACCCATAATTAATCCTTGAAATGAAAGCCAATAAGAATGGAGAATGGTGAATGAACAAAAGACAATGTTACAACTCACCAAACCCTAGCAATAAGGTGTTGAAAATATGCTTGAAATGGCTGCAATGGATGTGGTTCTTGACTATTGCTTAAACGAGGGTGATCTTGCTTGAAACACTTGCTTGAATCATAAACCCTACATCACAATTATTAACAAAACATAATAGATGAAATCCTTGACATGATGATTAACACTTGAATGTTGCTCTAAAATTCTTGATAATCTTCCCTTGAATTCTCTTGAATGCTCAAATTCTCTTGTGAACTCTCTTGAATGCCAGGTCACTTGATTACTTGTTAGATTTATAGGTATGAAAATGAGAGAAATAACCTTGTATTTATACTAAATTATGCAAGAATTCCTGAAATTACAACATTACAAGCCAACAATAGATCTAGGAGAATAAAATTCCACCAAAAATTTGAATTTTGTTTACACGGGACTCATTTTCCCAAGGTTGCGAATGAGTCCCATTAGACATAATGTATGAGACCAAAAACCAAAAGTGTCTAGAAATGTGTGAAAACTAGTTTGGGCCAAAAAATACAGGTGGGGCCCATTCTCCCAAGGTGGTGAATGAGTCTCAGATCCCTAAATCTGGGCCACACAAGCCAAAAACACCTGAATTCTGATTGGTTACTAATTGGTGTTGGTTTTATCCTTTAAACAATGCAATAAATGAGGCTTGTGGATGAAAAATAGGGCCAATTAAAGCATAAGAAAGCCCAATTATTAATGGAAATCCTAGAGAAGTGTGAAAGTGTGTTACAACACTTTATAACACTCCAAATAAGGCATGATTAAAGTTGATTTTGATTAAAATTATGTTTATTACATGCTTAGTTATTTGATAAAACCCTACAAAAGTGTGAAAGTGAGTTACAACACTTTACAACACTTCAGAAAGGTACCATTAAAATTAATTAGTTCACAAGGGCCCAAGACCTAACGTGAATGTGTTATCCACATTACAACACTAAATCAAGGCAACATTAAGCCAAAAAAGGAGGGCCCAAACAAGTGTGAAAATGTCAAGGGATCCATTTTTCTACACTATATTTTCTTGTGTTTTAGGCTCGATAGGAATACAGATGCCTTGTTCTTTCCTTCCACATCCTTTTATGCTATAACCAAGTAGTTTTATGAGCTCATAACCTCTCCCATAAAGTCTCTCCATTTATTTTAGTTTTAGTGGTTGTTGATAGTCTATCTTATTGAAATTAATTATATAGCTTATGTCTTCTTCTAGAGTAGATGAGGTAGATGCTTGTGAAATGTCTTTTGAATTCTACATTGATATTACCATTGGTTTTTTTTTCTTTTTAGTTTCGTTTTTTGTAATTTTGTATTCTGGACCATGAATGTTTGTGTGAAATATAAGGAGCCCCAATCATCTTCTAACAACTTAGTAAGTCCATCAATCTATTTCTCATGCTCTTACTGCTTTGCAACTTCCTTTTTTGTAGTTGATTCTAGTGCTTCCAAAGGATCTCATCCTTCTCTCTCGACAATCAAGATAATTTCAAGTTCAGGATCAAATTTTAGCATGTAAACCTTGTTGTTATAGACATACTTCATTACATGATGCAAGGTACAAGGAAATCCATTCATTTCATTAATCCAAGGTCTTCCTAATAGGAGATTATAAGAAAGATCATCAGGAACAAGGTGGACTAGAGTTTGTAATGTTACTTTCCCTACATTAATAGGTAAGGTGATGAATCTGAGTTGTTGTTTTCCTATATTATCACATCCATGGATAGATAAAGAAATGAGTTTAATATCACTTCTACTCATTTTGATCTTTTCCAAAAGGCTCACATTACACACATTCAGGGTCGAACCATAGTCAACAAGGGTTCATTTTATCATGATTCAATTTACATAGACTATTATATTGAAATCTTCATGTATCTTTTGAATTTCTAAGGAGGGTAACTCTATCTAGTGAAAAACAATATCTAGGTTCATGTCAGTCATTCCTTGAACTATCGCTACCACATCATTTGAACTAGTGTTAGGAGGAATCATAACTTGTTGCAAGGCTATTTGAAGCATGCTATGATAATTAGGTGAAGTTTGAATAAGATCGCACATGGATATCTTAGCGGGAGTATTCATAAATTGTTCAACAACATTATATTCCTTTCCATTGTTCGTGGGCAAGCGAGGAGCACTAACAAAGATAGGGTTATGAAAGGGAAATGAAACAAGAGTTGTTTGTTGTTGCCAATTTTTCCTTGTATTGTAGGTATGTGCAACGATATTATAACCCATTTATTGTGAAGCATTACCATCATCAAGTGAATTCTTGGTTTTTGGTGGTTCAAGGATAAGCATGGGTTTTTTTTGAACTTGAGGTTTTTGCAAAGGAGGGTAAATTATAAGTTGTGGTGTGATTGCATTAACATATTTGTGTTGTTTTTTTATCATAAAAATCCTTATTAGATGAACCTTGTGAGATGAAGTCTTCAAGGGCTTCATCTAACATGTCAAACTCATCACTACTAACAAGCTTGCAGGATAGGTTAAATTTGAAAAATATATTTGACATAGTCAAATAATGATGCTTTTCCTAAGGGTCTTGTTTGATGCTTTTAATTTTTTTGTCTTTTGTATATTTTTTCAAATGATTGAAAAATGTAAACAAACTAATCTATTGATTTGCAATAATGTTGAAAAATGTAGAATTTTAAGGCTACCTTTAACTGAAATATGCAAGAAGTTATTTTCCCAATGTTTCCAAATTTATCTAAATAAACAAGAAATTGAATGTAAAAACAATTATTTCTCAAATCTCAGAATAGGAACATGAATGCTTATCAGAAAATGAAAAAAACTCATATTTTTTGCTATCACAATGTGTACAGGGACTCATTCGTCACCTAAGGTGAATGGGTTCCAGTCTAGGTTTTTACAGACAATAGAAACACAGATAAAACACCAGAGAATGCTTAGAAGCCTTGTTGATTAGGGTATACAGGGACTCGTTCACCACTGAAGGTGAATGGCTCCTAGTTTAAGGTTTTCTGAGTTTGAGTTATGATTTTATGAGCTAATTCTATGTATTTTCTATCTCAGATCTATAAAAGTTAATTCTGTAACAGAATTCCTAGACATGGATTCTCTAAATGCAACTTTTACTAAATTTAAATTTTGAATAGGGTGACTAAATCTATTATGCAATTGGAATCTAAATGTTTGAATGATGAATTCAATGTTAAAAAGATGAAAAACTAAATCAACTCCAATGTAATTTTTCTAATTTTTAATGAATACAAGCAATGCAAACATGCAAATTTACCCTAAATGCAATGCATAAAGAAGAAACACTAAATGCAATGCAAATCTAATCCAAACTAGGATCTAGGGTTTTAATGGACTTCAAATAAGAAATTAAGATGTTCAAAGGGACTAAGTTCACTAAAATGAAACATAGAAAATGAGGATTATGACATCCAACCTTCATTTTCTAGTTATAGTTTCATTCAAAAGATGAGGTCCATGAACCTTGAAGTAACTATCATCCCAAGAGGTGATTTAAGTCAAGATTTAGGGATCTTGCAATCTCTCCTTTACATAATGATGGGGTGGTGAGTTAAATCAAAATTTGGGGAGAATAAATTGAACTAACAAACAAGCCTTAATTCTAGATCTATCACATATAATACATGATCTAACACAAAATAGAATGAAACTGTAACTTTTCTGGAGAAACAAAGAGTAGGGAATATTGTGCACCTGATCAAATCTTGTTGTTTGGAAACCCCAACAGGGACTCATTCACCAATAGAGGCGAATGGGTCCTGGTACACATATTCATAGATCTTTGAATCTGGAAATAAAGCTTGCATAGTGTAAGATGCGTTGCCCCTCAAACGCTAACAGTGACTCATTCGCCAGTAAAGGTGAATGGGTCCTACTAGGAATTTTTGAAAGACTCCAACTCTGATCTCCATCTTCTAGGTCTGCACTCCTTCCCTGCAACTTGAAATTCATTCTTTCATATTTGGACCTACTAATAATCTGCAAGACAAATTTTGAAGCTTGTTGGGGGATAGGGGTTTTCCTCAGTCAAACCCCATGTTGGTAATTAAACCTTTGACGATGAATGAAAATATGAAATATGTAATCTGTGTGAATCCTAATCTTAAGTGTGTTTCAGATTAAGATCCCTAATAGTGTAAAGGAAATTCTATTCAATATTGTTAGAATAGAACCCTAAAATGAAACATGAACAATGCAAGTTGCCTACTAAAGAAGATCCCAAATCCTCTCAATAAGCCACAAATCTGAATAAATCTCTCTTTAGGCTACAAGTGGGATGATCATAGAAGATGGAATCACTTAGGAAACAAGCCCTTAGGCTTGGTTGTATGTCTTGTGCATCTCCCAACACCTAGAATCTCTCATGATTCTCCATAGGCATCTATCATCAACCCTTCAAAAATGCTTGATCTTTGACACAAAATGAGCTTGAAGACATGCACTACTACAAAAATTCACTCTTATTTGCTTCTTGAATATGAATGCTTGATCTCATGAAAATTTTTTAGAGTCATAGATTGCTTGTATTCTATCTCTAGTTGAAATATATGCAAAATAACCTTATATTTATACATAACTTGAAATTTAACCATGAAATTCAAATAAACCAAGCCGACATCAGATCTAGAATATTAAAATCCTGCCACAATCAAATTCAAAAAGGGGTGTCCTATGTGAGGAGGACCCATTCACCACCTTGGGCGAATGGGTCCTAGCACAATTTTCCTAGGACCAAGCTTCACGTGGATGAAATAACATCAAAAACCCATTTCAAATATTCCAAGAAAGGGGCGTCCTATGTTAGGAGGACTCATTCACTAGTGAAGGTGAATGGGTCTTAGCACAAATTTCCAGGTCATCAATTTTTTTAAATTAAATGTTATAAAATATCATTAATGGGTATCGGGATAGATCCTTGGAAAATGCAATTAATAAGGCTTAGATTTTAATTAAAGGGCCAATTAACCCCAATTAACCACAATTAATTAATGAAACCCTAGATTAATGTGAAAGTGTAATAAAACACTTTACAACACCCTCAATAAGGAACAAATTAATTACATTTTAATTAAGAAGGGCCCTAGAGTCAATGTGAATGTGTAAAACACATTACTTGACACTATATCAAGGAATAATTAAGTCAATTTTAGTGTTAATTATTCCCAGATTAAGTGTGAAAAAGGGTTATTTTTTCTACACTACACTCACCTACAAGATTTATTTTCATTTGTTCAAATGTGAAAATCGGGGATCTAGGAGTGCAAACATAGTAGAAGAGAATCCAAAAACCATTTTATAGAGCCCTAGCCAGAACCCATTCACCATGAGTCCTCACTAAGCTTTGAAAAATAACTTTTGGTGACTGGTACACATCATTTTCCCATTCTCAAATTTGTATTTTAGTTTTTTCTTCCATCATAATTGAGTTTAATCTACTAGATGCACTTTATAGCTTGCATTTTGGAGTTTGTTTACTATTTTTAATCTTTCTCCCCAAAGTGTTGTTTAATCAGGACCCCATCCTTGCAAAAAAGGGAAATACGTAGATTCAAACTTTTACTTTACTCACCTTTTGGTTGGCATTCCTTTCATTGTGTGGATCTCATTTCCTAATGAAATAGAGGAAAATAGGTCTATCTACTATCATTTTGGTGAAACCCCACATTTCAAGCCCTCACACACCTATTTCCTACATTTCACAAGATATTTAATTTTTTAGAATGTACTCATAGATATTCTTCAATCAAATGTTATACCCTCTAGAGATATAAGAGGTTGTTACACTTGTTGATTTTTTTCAAAAATAGTGCACATAGCCAAGCACTTGGTGCAAACAACAAATCTTGTCAAGTCAAGCTGAGAAGAATGTATATTGTCATGCATAAAATCTAGACCAAGGCAGTACCAGAGAGATAAGAAAATTTGTGTAGATCACTCCACCAGGATGATATAGCATGTAAAAACACTTCTTTGCACCCTTCTTATAATACCAAATTATTTGCTCTAGTGCAAACACTTCATACCCAAAAATAATAATTTCGGACATACTACTATACAATGGAGGATCACATACTAGCTTGCAAAGAATTTAGAGAGCCCAATGAGATTCCATCATGTATTATATGACCTATGTACATAAGTTTGATCAAATACTTGTTGATGTAGATCATTTAAACACCTATAGATGAATCTAACAAGTGGTTGGAACATAGAGAACACACCATCTTCTACATAAACACCAGTGGTGCACCAGATCATCTAAAACTTGGATTGAGAAAATATACAACCTTTAGTAGCATAAATCCAAAATTGCAAGGAAAATAATGTGATGAGATGAAGTGCAGAGACATTCAATTCTTCCTTAGCAGTCATTCATTAGACCTTAACATGTGCATACTCTAATAAAAATTGAACACTCTATAGTATAAGTTATGCATAGAAACATGGAATATGCATACCTTATAGCTGTGTAGAGCCACCCTTCAAATTGCAAGATCATATCTTCATTTTGTGAGAAATGTGGAGCATTTGAAAGAGATCCTATGAAGCTAGTTTTGTGCCTTAGACAGTTTGAAAACTTATCAATCAAGATATTTTGGCATCCAACCATGAACTTTAAATGATAAGACAATATTATATAATTTTGACATCCAACCATGAACTATTATTCAACATAAGTGCATATGGTATCAATAAAGGTTGACATAAATGACAACACACTATATGCACATTTTCCAATAGTCTCCCCCTTTGTCATTGATGAAAATGTTATTTTATCTGGTTGTTTGGTTGCAAGAGTCTATAAGAAATTCTCAACATTTATCTATTGATGATGTTTTAATCATGTGGTTTGGAAGATAGATTCATGTTGTGTCAAGGCATGTGTGATCCAAGTTTCAAGTCTCTTGGGTTATCATAAAGGCATTTTTAAAAGTGAGAGTTTGAAGACTATGTTGATGTTCTTAGAGGTGCAAAGGTTGGCTCTACATTTCTTCACATTTTCAGATATGCTAGTGTAGTTTATATGTTAGGTTCAATGAGATTAGAAGGTGGTATGTTAAAATTTCAATATTATTATTCCTTCTATAGAGAAAGTTTGAAGTGATGGAGTTTAAAAGTGTGTTGTCTGGTGACTGGTTTCAATATATGTTGGTTTGCGCCAACTTGTTGCTACATGAACTTGTGAAAGTGATGTATTAGAGTGTTCCTAAATATCAGGTGATGTTTATCAATTCTCCACAAAGGTTTTTTTGGTTTCTCCTATACAAACTATGCTCTAGAATGAATATTTTACTAGTTTATCCTTTTTGAGGCTGACTAAGGCATGTTGATGAGGTGCGCCACAAGTTTAAGTATAAGGAGAGCTAATGAAGTTTTAAAGGTGTTGTATGGGTCATGCCAACTCATTTGGAGAATTGTAAGTAATACTTTATCATTCATGTGTACTACCAATGATGTGGAGGCCGACATGCTACAAGTTGCATGTTTTTTTCTCAGGGCTGACCTAATTTAAATTTGTAAAGAATACATATAATGTTCATAGAAGACCGAATCTATGAAGATAGTTTGGGACCAAGTTAAGCATGTGTTATAATTTTCAAGGTGCGTTCCTCTTCCTAGTGGTTCATCTAGTCTTTTGGGTCTTTCCCTCTATTTCATGTTGATTGTTTTATCTTTGGCCAACTTCAAAATGTAATATTCTTTTTTTTAGGCTAACATATGAGATGTAATCAAAGTAATATCATGTATATATTATAAAACTAGTTGATCTAGGTCATTGTATCATGTGTTGTGATGCATTATAACAATTGTGTAAGCGAATAAAAGAGAAAGGAAAGAAGTGGTAGACCCTATCTAGTTTCATTTTAATCATATCTCTGTGATAGAAGGGAAGTGGAAAAGTGAGCCTAATTGTTTCCTAGAGCTAGTGAGCAAAAGGAAAAACTTATTGAATGGTGAAAGCAATGAGCTAGTATGCAACAAAGAAGGCATTTAAAAAAGAGACAAAGAAAAATTAAAATCATCAAAATAGAAGTGAGAAAGAAAAATTGCAATCATCGAAAGGATTGATCTTAATTATCCATTTTAGACAGTGAAAGGAGTGTCATTCTAGATCTTTCTTGAGTGTTTTCTTAGTTCAAGGAGTTGTAGCTTCCTTGGGTTGTAGTTGTAAAAAAAGGTGTAATCAGGGACTTGTAGCTTCCTTAAGAGTTACCCTAAAACTTGTAATCAGGGATTTGTAGCTTCCTTGGGCTATAGCCCTAAAATAAAGTTGCACTTTTTCTTCATATTGTGAGGTTGGATTAGGATAGTAGCTCCTAGTATCTCTTCTCATCGTGGTTTTTACCTTGTATGGTTTTTCACATACATCTGGTGTTGTTTAGTTTTGTTCATTATGTTTCATCTTTCATGTTTATTCTTATGCAGTAGTGTTTGAAGTATCTATTTGTTTTGGAGGGTTTGCAATTTGATAGAATACTGATTCAAACCCCCCTCTCAATATTTCGATGTATAACCAAAAATTAGTATTATAGCCAATTTCCTTAGAAGAAGTTTAACAACTTGAGAAAGATTTGGGATGGAACAAGCAGGGTCTCACAATGTGCCTAGGTTTGATGGAACAAATTTCACTTTTTGGTCATTCAGGATGGAAACCTATTTTTCCTATCTAGGGTTTGGTGTTTTCCACTTAGTCAAGGATGGTTATACTATTCCTGCTACTCCTCCAATTGATTTGATGAAGATTAGGGCTTATGAGAGTAATGGAAAGGCTAATAATTCTATCTTGAGTGGGCTAGATTATTTTGATCTGGTGAAATTAATGTAATTCAAGTTAGCAAAGGATGTCTTGGATAAGCTTAGTGGCATCTATGAAGGAGACATCGAAATTAAAAAATCCAAGTTGTTTATCTACAAAGGCAAGTTTGAGAACCAAAATATTCCAAAGGATAAAGATATTGTAGGATGTTTTCTCTGAGTAGATGAAGTGGCCAATGCAATCAAAGGACTTGGTGAATATTTGGAAAAATATATGGTGGTCAAAAAGGTACCAAGATCTCTTTCTAAAGCTTATATAGTCCTAAAATATTTTCTATTGAGGAATCTTGAGATTTAGATAAACATTCAATGGATCAATTATATGGTTCCCATACTACATTTGAAATGAGAGAGTTTGACAAAGATGACCCAAAGAATGAAGAAAATTTTAAATCTAGTAAGAAGGAGATGTATGCAGTTGTTAATTAGAGTAGTGACACCGATGAAGAACCTAACTTTGTAAGAAATTTCAAGAGGGGTACTAAAAAGTATAAAGGTTAACTACCTTTTAAATTTTTTAAGTTTGGAGAAGTTGGTAATTTTTCTTCTAAATATACCTTGAAATATTTTGAAAAGAGAAAAAAAGAGCCTATAAGATATAAGTTCATGGAGATTATCTACTCCAAGGAAGATTCTTTCTCTTCAAAGGATGATGAATCTAGTGGTCTGGATAATGAAGATGAAATCATGTTCTTGGTTGCTAAAGGGACTGAGGATAAAGCTAAAGATTCAAGTGTTGCACATACTGATTTTCATACAAAATATGAGGAAAACTCCTAGGAGATTGAAAGTGGTTGTTCAAAACACATGACTGGGGATAGAAGAATTTTTATCAAGCTTGTGAAGTGGAAGGGTGGGATATTCAAGCTTGGAGATAATAATTCAGTATAGATTTGTGGAAAAGGTACAATAAGTATTGATGGAAAGAATGAGAGAAGATGTTCTTTATGTTAAATTTCTCAGGCACAATATTCTTAGTGTAATTCCAATGTGCAAAAATGGATACAATCTCATATTCAATGAAAGAGAATGTGAAATCAGAAGAGGAAGTCTAGAAAATTGGTTACAAAAGGATCTAGGAAAATTTGTGACATATACAGTCTAAGGGATGTCAACAGGAGAACTTGTCTTCTGGGACAAGCAAGTGAATGTTGGCTTTGGCATAAGAGATTGAGACACATCAAATTTGACAATCTTGTGAAGGTCAGCTCATTACATGTGATAAGAGATATGCCTAAGATAATCAAGCCTACAAGTACATTATGCAAGGAATGTCAATTTGGAAAACAAAAAAAGGATAAGTTTTAAATATAAAGAATATTCTTCTTGTAGACCATTCGATTTGATTCATATTGATTTGTGCGAGCCTACCAAAACAAAAATTATGAAAGGAGAAAGGTATTTCATACTTTCTAGTAATGATTTCTCTAGAATGACATGGGTTGCATTCTTGAAAGATAAATTTGATGATTTCAGTAGATTCAATATTTTCAAATCAATGGTTGACAATGAAATGAATGCTAAGATCAAGTATTTGAGGTCTAATAGAGGAAGTGAGTTCACATCAAACGAGTTTAATTATTTTTGTGAAAAACATTGAATAAGGAAGCTTCTATCTACTGCTAGAACTCCTCAGTAGAATGGGGTAGCGGAAAGAAATAATATGACTGTTTAAGAGATGAAAAGGACCATGTTGATGGACGAAAAACCACCTGATGTTTATTGGAGAGAAGAAATTCATACTGTAGTCTATATTCTCATTAGAAGCTTATTAAGGATTAACAAAACTTAGACCCCATAAGAATTATGGATGGAAGACCGAAAAATGTAAAGTATTATAGAGTCTTTGGAAGAAAATTGCTACATTAGAAGAGATGAAGACATTTTGGGGAAGTTTCATTCAAGAGTTGATGAAGGTATCTTTCTGGGATATTCATCTCAGAGTAAAGAATACAACTGTTATAACAAAAGATTGGGAAGAATAGTTGAAAGTACAAATGTTAAATTTGATGAAGATCTACATCAAAATATGAAGTTGAAATTGAGGACTACAAATCTGATGCACCTCCCTTCTTAAAAGAAGAAGAAGAAGTTGAACATATAGGAAATAGGTGTGTCCACCTTTTAGGAGACATGGACAACTTAGGGGGGCCTATTTCACACTTTTAGTTCATTTGGAGCCAATATACCTCAATCAAGTGACTCAATTGAGGGAAGGGGACTACTAGAAGGATTCGTAGGAGGCTTCCTTAGGTATTATTAAATGGGGGCCTCACCATTAAAATGAAGCTTCAAAGGATAAATGCAAAAATTCATGCATTAAACCCTAGAAACTTAATGAAATTAAATCAAATTGACAAACATAAATCAGACAGAATGAAACCTGGTAAATTTTTGGATTCCGAGCAAGGTCTACAACTCTAAAATTCTACTTTTTAAAGTGTATTGGGACTCATATGCTAGGCTGGGTGATTTAGTCCTACTACTGGAATCTAGGCAGAATCTAGAATCTTCTGCAAACAAATCAGGATCTATAGAAAAACTGGTGAAAAGGGTATATTGGGACTCATATGCCTAGAGGGGTGAATTCATCCTAGTATTAGGGTTTGAATGAAACTTTTGTATCCTCGAGTGATCTTTTGTAGCTTTCATCTTGTCTAATCTTAAGTGTGAAAGTTTTGAATTCCAATATGTAGGTGAGTTTTCATGAAGATGACAACTTCTTGACAACTTTCTTCAATCTTGCAACTTTTTCTTCAAAGGATCTTCAAGCTCCAAATCACCTAGATCAAAACCTTGAAATAAATATAGAAAAATTGTGTGAAATGGATCCAATGGATGTGGATCTTGAATCTTGATCTTCATATGAGATAATGTCTTTGAATGCTTGTTTGAATCATGAAAACCTACATCACAAATTTTAGCTCAAAAACACACATGATACATGATGACTATGACATGATGCTTGAATCTTGAATGCTCCTCCAAATGCTTGATAATTTACTCTTGAATGCTCTTGAATTTTCCTTAGGAATGCTTCATAAAATTTCTTAGATGACTTGAGAACTTGCTAGGAGAAATTATGTGAAATAACCTTGTATTTATACTTTTTTATGCCAAGTTTCTTGAAACTACAACACTACAAGCCGACATCAGATCTAGGATAATAAAATATTGCCAAGAATTTGATTTAAAATAGGTCCTAGTTAAAGTGAGACTCATACGCTAGTTGGCGTGTATGAGTCCCCATGTCTTAAACACGAGACATAAACTCCAAGAAATTTTAAGTTCTATGCAATGTTTAAAATCAGGTCCCAAGACCTAGGTGGGACCCATTCACCCAAGGTGGTGTATCAATCCCAGATCACTAGATCTAGAACACATAACCAAAAAAACTGAATCATGATTTGTCAATTGTTAAATGTTAGGATTATCCTTAGAAAAATGCATTTAATTAGGCTTGTGGATGCAAAATAGGACCAAATAAGACATAAAGAAGACCAAATTTAGCATGGACGGACCAAACAAGTGTGAAAATTTAAAGGGATACATTTTCCTACACTATAGAAGTTAAAGAGAAATAATAAATAACTAAAAATAACATCAAGACTCCTACCAAGTATGTTCAAAGGAATCATTCAAAGGATCAGATTATTGGACATAAGAATGAAGGAGTGCTAACGAGGAGAAGGCTTGCAATGACAAATGAGAAAGTAAATTTGTGTTTGTTATCAAAGATAGAATCAATTTTTTTTGCTAATTCTAGTAAGGATGAAGGATGAAAACATGCAATGTAAGAAGAACTGAATTAGATTGACAAGTCTAATAGGTTCCAAGGCTTGTGGACAAGAATGTGATAGGAACAAAGTGGGTTTTTCACGAATAAATTGAATGAAGTCGGTGAAGTTATCAGGAAAAAAGAAAGACTAGTATGCAAAGGCTATTCATAGGTAGAAGAAATTGATTTTGACGAGAAATTTTCTATAGTAACAAGAATGGAAGTAATTATAATGTGTCTTTTTTTTCTCACAAAGAATTTCAAGTATATCATATGGATGTCAAATTAGACTTCTTAGATGGAGACTTGGAAGAAAAAGTCTACATAAAGCAACCTAATGGATTATGGTTATCAGAAGAACCAAACATGGTGTGTAGAATCAAAAAGCCATTATATGAGCTCAAGAAAGCTCCTAGGTATTGGTATGCAAGGTTGGATAAGTACTTGCTTCAACAAGGTTTCAAGAAAGGTATCAAATATAGTAATCTTTATTTAAAAATTAAGGATGAAAGAATTTTGATAGTTGTATAGATTTATGACATAATATTTAGAGGAAATGATGAAATGTGCAAGAAGTTTGCTGAAGAAATGTAGAAGGAATTTGAAATTTCTATGATAGGCAAGTTATTCTTCTTTCTTGGTCTTGAAATTACTCACCTAGATGATGGTATATTTATTTCTCAAGAAAATTATGTCAAAGAGATGTTGAAGAAGTTTGGAATGAAAGATTACAAACCTGTAAGTACTCTTATGGTAATTGGTTGTAATTTAAGCATTGAAGATGATGAGTCTCGCTAGGCTCATCAGATTCTGTCGGGGATAGGGATTCAGTCTGTCATCAAGATAGGCATCTAAGACAGTAGTGCCTTAGTGATTTCAATTCAAAATCACAACAAAGACACAACCAACTATGCTATAAAGTGGAAACAAGCACAGTTGATCCCCCATTGATCCTTAGAGAGAAGTGAATGCAACAAGAAACAAATTCAACATAAACAGATACCATGAACGAGAAAAAGAATACACAAAGATATACGTGGGGAAAACCTTTTCAGGTAAAAACCCCACACTCCAAAATTTTGAGCCATTGTATTATTCAGCAACACAAAACTAGTTACAATACAATATCAAGCACAAAGCCAATACAGGAGTTACATCTTGTTCTACTAGAGAAGTAACAGGTACCTGCAAGATCCTTCTTAGCTCCTCAGATGACTGTCATAGCTAGCCTCATGGCTAGCCCAGTCATTCGGCCTCCAATGATTCCCATGCCCAGATCTGAGAGATAGAGTGTTCACAGTTACATTGCCTAAGCAAACTGCTCGAACACCCTCTCCATCTCTCTACAAATCTCTTCATAGTTTCGGCTCTCCAACCTGCAAGTCGAACTGCTGCAATCTCGCACCATGCTTGCAACCCCATGCACATGCATTCACATGCCCATGCATCCTACTCGCAGTCTCATGGTCGCACATTCAGCTCGCACATCACGCACTCGCTCTGCAACCCACGACCTTTGCAGACTCGTCGAACTTCCTTGCTTGCACGAGAAATAATACATCTCTCATCCATTATATAACCAACTCAATAAGAGCAAAGAAGACCATCCACAAATCACGCATCTGGTTGGATCTAACAGATCTCCCTGCAACGAGCCGTCCAGGCATTCAATGCCATTCCAAAAATGGATTCAGCTCTGCCAACCTTCGTTGACTAAACATGCAGCACAACAAGTTAGGTAACCATCCAATCACTATTCAACTAGGTGCCACGCATCCAAGACCCATCAGCAATTACAGCTGACAGAGCAACCAAAACTGTCAAACAGACATCGGGCGCGTCCAAGGCTTCAAGCCAAACCTAACACTGTCGGAGCCGGAGTCGGAATAGGAGTCGAAAAAAGACTCCACTGAAAAAGCACACTGTCAGAGTCAGAGTCGAAGATGGAACTGGAGTCGAAACATGACTCCACCGAACTTACAGGTTCATGAACCAATTTGGTTCCGCGTCCACCTGCGGCAAAGAGGAACACAACGGAAATAGGATTAACTGGGTAAAGTCAACCTGGGGTCCAACCAAGATGGGAGCACAAAAGATCAGAGTCAGAGTTAGGGATAGAACAGGAACAGAAACAGGACTTTACCAAAAGTCCAAGATCAGGAACCAAACCGGTTCCGGTTCCGCCTCTGCCAACTGCAAGAAACAACATTCCAAAACATGGACAAAGTAGAGGAAAACTCCCCGAGGAGAATCCAAACATCCAGAGGAACTAGATCACAAAAGCAGGAGTCGAACCCGGAGTCAGAACAGGAGCAGAAACAGGAACATGGCAAACAGACATTGCCCACTTCCAAAACTGGTTTCGCCTCCGCCAGAACCAAGCGAAGAGCAATAGACTGCCGGAGCCGGAGCCAAACCCGGAACATGACAAAAGGAACAATGCCAAGTTCCAATCTGGTTCCGCCTCTGCCAGAAAAAAACTCGAAGATCCAAGAAAACGGGGAGCGGAGCAGGAGACGGAATGGGAACAAGACCCGGAACAAGGCAAACAGAACAATGCCAAGTTCCATCCCGGTTCCGCCTCTGCCAGAACAAAAGACCTTGCCAAGGAAACAAGAGAATTTGCCTAAGTCTTCAAAGGGGGTCACCAGAAAGTTGAGGCATAATTCCCAACAATCTCCCACTTGTCGAAGACTTTCAGGCATCCTCTAAACAAGCCTAAACAAGGACCAACACATGCTCTCATACTCCAATCAAGACCACTACAACAAGATCAGAAAGATGTCCACCACCTTAAGCAATAGCTCCAAACACAGGAACACACCAAAGTGAAACAACAACAGTCTCAAGAATGAAAGCAAAAAATAGCAAAGCACCACTCCAACCAAAACTCTAGAACAAGAAAAAACTGACCAGCTAGAAAGGCAACCAAGAACAGACTGCCCTCATCCAACTGATCAAACCCACGTGACTAAAAACCAGCACCCACAGCTCATGCTGAAACATCCAACCACCCATACCTTAAAGGTATGACCTAAAAGTGAACTCATGCCATCAAAAGAAACCCACCCATCGCAGCAGCAAACAAGCACCTTGTGTCAACCAGTCATAGACCAAACACATCCAAGTACTCCCACTGCAAGGGCACTGTCCAAATGAGTGCAAATAGAGCACCATCAAAAATGATCCAGGCATACCAAGTCCACCAAACCCAACATAAAAAAAAAATGTAACCATGTAGTTCCAAGGAACATCCATACTGATCTGCAACATCTACAACCACCTGCTACAAGAAAAATTTCTCTCAACTGTCTTCCATAGTTCTTCCAAACACCTCCAAAGCCGACTGAAGAAAGAAGCACAGGCACCTTTGTGTCATCACCCACGTGACAACACATGACCACAAACAATGACCAACCCGGTACCGCAAAGGCAACTCACATCTAAAGTCACAAGAGTAATCAGGAAGAACAAGACTAGATAAGAGAGAAACTGCAAATCAACAAGAAACATGTCCTTCTACAAACACTTCTAAATCCCAGTTGTGTCAAGAATGATCTTCTTTACATCCCAAAGGGAAAAGCCTTGACAACATCCAACAAAACATGGATGTAAGCTCTTCAAAGAAGATCAGACCTACCCATATAACCATCTCCTTTCAATCCTCAAAAGCACAAGGAGATAAACTATGTTTTCCAACCTTTCATTATGAATCCTCCAGAATCTAAACCAACTCAAGATTCATAACATGAAAGATAAAACATAAAGCACTTGAAAAGTATAATGGGTAAATACCTTTCACAATGACATCACTGCCGAGCAGATCAAGAAGAAAAGAGAAACATGCTCATCCAAGATATAAAAGCCACCATGGCTAACCTAAGAGCATTCTCCTTCAAGATCTCTGTTGAATTTACATTCAACCAAAGTGCAGGCTTCTCGAACTTTCAATTGTAACAACAATATTCACTTAAGAATTCAAGCCTCACCTTTATTCTCCATGCATCCATGAGTATCAACACCTGTCATCTCATGCTAACTCCAAACTACAGCACTGCAATAACCAGAAGTCCTCCAGCATATGACCAATGTACTCAAAGTAAAGAGAACCCCCAGACCACTGTCAAAGTTCCATAACCTAGAACAGGAACATATCATGACACCATGATCTACACATCTCCAAGGGAGATGCCATGCTTCAAGTGAACTGTCCATGGTCTTCAAGAGCAAAACAACATGCCAAAACTCTAATGCACAAGCAAGAGTATACCATGACATAAATCAAACAACTCTAAACCAACATCACCTGTCAAGCACCACTAGCAACTCAGCCAAAGACTACCAAGGTCCTTCATGGCTCCAAAGTGCTGCATATCTTCAAATAGTGAACATGCAGATGCAAATTCTGCAACACCAAAGAAGACACTAGTCATTGCTAAAGCTCCCACTGAAATGTGACACTGAGCTTTCCAAGCACCATGAATAACCACACCATCACTGTCAAAAGCTTACACTATGCCAGTGTACCCAACTCTCCATGACATCGTGATCCACATGCTTCAGGTCCCCATCACTGACTATTCAGGTACTCAAACGCCATTCCTTCTCTCATCTCAAAATAGCCACACCAATGCACAAGTGACCATAGACAAGGTCAGCTAATAGATCTGCACAACACGGTTACACCCTCATGGAAATAGACAGTCCACTTCCGAGTTGTCTCACAACAAGCATGTAGGTAAGGACAACCTACAATATTGCACAACCCATGGATGCAACCAAAAGTAAACCTGCAAATCTATCATTGCACTAAAAACTACAAAACTGAGATAATCAAAGAGAACAGCCAAAGCAATTAATCATGACTCAAACACCAGATTAGTAACAGATCTGATTTGCCAGTCACGTCGACAACCCAAGCACCAAAGTCTAGAAAACCATCAAAGCATACCACACGAATGCTGAAAGAGAAACATACCAACACTCCCATGCAGAGAAGACACCACTCTTCAAAACCAGTCGAACTGTAGCTATCTCATCCAGTCACACCCCAAAAATTAGGATCTAGAAAAAATAACAAACAACAGTTCCACAAAACACAAGTTTTCCTTGACCATGCAAAACCTACAAAAAACCACAGTGTTTCCAAAACACCCATGCACCTCCATATTCACTGCTCATCTGGACAACTCAGGGGTCTGCACACAACCATCACAGTAAACCAAAACAATGAAAGAACAAGAGAATGCACCGTAGAAATTTTAGGAAAATCTACACAAAACCTTCAAAGCCAAAGACATGAATCTGAACCATGCAAGTGCAAGAAAGAGGCACATAGGAACAACAGGTCTGTTTCAAACTAGTTCCAATGCCATAGTCATGCACAAGCACAAGGAAGAGCCAGGCTATCTAGAAGTTGCAGACCACCAAGGTCACCTCATAGCCTCCATGCAATCAGAGCACCAGAGAAAATGCCTTCAGTGTTAAGTCAGAAACACCCAGCACAAGCACAACAATCCATAGCTAAACAATGACACAAGCTAGTCCATACCACCAAGGAGCCTCTCACACAGATGCCCAATATGAACACCACGCTTAGCTGCAACACAACCATGAACACATCTCATGCCCTTTGCATCAGAAACAATGTTACTAGTCAGGAGCTCCAGATCATGTTGCCACAACATGACCCACTCCATACTTTCCAACATCTTTCAAACTATATGTTGAATCAATGAAGCACACACTTCCACTCATCAAGGGACCAATCACCAACTGATTTCTCCAGACTTCCTCAAGCTTGCCAGGCTAAGAAATCACCACAGGAGAAAACCCAGAACTTCAACAACTAGGAGAAGGCTCTGATATCACTGTTGGTATCATCAAACCATGACCTCCCTTAAACATGCTCTGATACCACTTGTTGGTATCACGAGCAACAAGCTACTAGCTCTGATACCACTTGTCGGTAATAAGGATTCAGTCTGTCATCAAGATAGGCATCTAAGACAGTAGTGCCTTAGTGATTAGAATTCAAAATCACAACAAAGACACAACCAACTATGCTATAAAGCAGAAATAAGCACAGTTGATCCCCCATTGATCCTTAGAGAGAAGTGAATGCAACAAGAAACAGATTCAACATAAACAGATACCATGAACGACAAAAAGAATACACAAAGATATATGTGGGGAAAACCCTTTTAGGTAAAAACCCCACACTCCAAAATTTCGAGCCATTGTATTATTCAGCAACACAAAACCAGTTACAATACAATATTAGGCTCAAAGCCAATACAGGAGTTACATCTTGTTCTACTGGAGAAGTAACAGGTACCCGCAAGATCCTTCTCAGCTCCTCAAATGACTGTCACAACCAACCTCATGGCCAGCCCAGTCATTCGACCTCCAATGATTCCCATACCCAGATCTGAGAGATAGAGTGTTCACAGTTACATTACCTAAGCAAACTGCTCGACCACCCTCTCCATCTCTCTACAAATCTCTTCACAGTTTCAACTCTCCAACTTGCAAGTCCAACTGCTGCAATCTCACATCATGCATCATGCATTATGCTTGCAACCCCATGCACATGCATTCACATGCCTGCGCATCCTGCTCGTAGTCTCATGGTCGCGCATTCAGCTCGCACATCATGCACTTGCTCTGCAACCCACGACCTTTGCAGACTCGTCGAACTTCCTTGCTTGCATGAGAAATAATACATCTCTCATCCATTATGTAACCGACTCAACAAGAGCAAAGAAGACCATCCGCAAATCACGCATCTGGTCAAATTTGACAGATCTCCCTTCAACGAGCCATCCAGGCATTCAATGCCATTCCAAAAATGGGTTCAGCTCCTCCAACCTTTGTTGACTAAACATGCCGCACAAAAAGTTAGGTAACCATCCAATCACTATTCAACCAGGTGCCACGCGTCCAAGACCCATCAACAATCACAGTTGACAAAGCAACCAAAACGGTCAAACAGACATCGGGCGTGTCTAAGGCTTCAAGCAAAACCTAACACTACCGGAGCCAGAGTCGGAATAGGAGTCAAAATAGGACTCCACTGAAAAAGCACACTGCCGAAGTCGGAGTCGGAGTCAGAGACGAAACTGGAGTCGAAACATGACTCCATCAAAATTACAGGTTCAGGAACCAATTCGGTTCCGCGTCTGCCTACGGCAAAGAGGAACATAGCAAAAACAGGACTGACCGGGTAAAGTCAACCCGGGGTCAAACCAAGAGGGGAGCACAAAAGATCAGAGTCGGAGTCAGGGATGGAACAGGAACAGAAACAAGACTTTACCAAAAGTCCAAGATTAGGAACCAAACCGGTTCCGGTTCCACCTCCGCCAACTGCAAGAAACAACAATCTAGAACATGGACAAAGCGGAGGAAAACTCCCCGAAGAGAATCCAAACATCCAGAGGAACTAGATCACAAAAGCAGGAGTCGGACCCGGAGTCGGAACAGGAGCAGAAATAGGAACATGGCAAACAGACATTGCTAACTTCCAAAACTGGTTTCGCCTCCGCCAGAACCAAGCGAAGAGCAACAGACTGCCAGAGCCGAAGCCAAACCCAGAACATGGCAAAAGGAACAATGCCAAGTTCCAATTCGGTTTCGCCTCCGCTAGAACAAAACTCGAAGATCCAAGAAAGCGGGGAGCGGAGCAGGAGACGGAACGGGAACAAGACCCAGAACAAGGCAAATGGAACAATGCCAAGTTCCATCCCAGTTCTGCCTCCGCCAGAACAAAAGACTTTGCCAAGGAAACAAGAGAATTTGCCTAAGTCTTCAAAGGGGATCACCAAAAAGTTGAGGCATAATTCCCAACAGATTCGATATAGATCTATGGTTGGAAGCATGTTGTGTTTAAATTCTTCAAAACCTGATATCCTAAAGAAGCTCATGTGAAGTAAGTCAACAAAATCTTTAGATACTTGAAAAGCACTCCAAATTATGGATTATTGTATTCAAAAGGTAAAGATTTTGATCTGGGTTCATACACTAATGTTGATTGGGTTGGTTGTGTTGATGATAGACAAAGTACTAGTGGTGGTGATTTCCTTTTACTAAGTAAGTTGGTTTCATGGCATAATAAGAAGAAAGATTCAATATCCTTATCAATAGCAGAAGCAGAGTATATTGCAACAACATCTTATTGGATTTAGTTTTTGTGGCACTTTATGTGACTACATTTACAAACTTATTTTCTCATGAATTTTTACAATTTTATGTCATGAGGTGGATTGAGAAGACATAGATTAAGTATGCCTTTTAAAACTCAATAAAATGATAAAAATTGAAAATAAAGACCCCCATTTTCAAAAATTGACCCCCCTCCCTTCATTTGCAAACACTTAATGAACCCTAATGGTCAAATGAGCAGTTAACATAGCCACAAATGGTTAGCATGAAATAATATATTTTAAATGAACTATAAGAGTTATTAATAAGTATGTTTGTCTAGAAAATGGTGACAAAAATAAGTATTAAGGAATAACAATAAATTTCAAGTTAGGAATAATTCAACAATATTAAGCAAGTGCTACCTGTAATATTCTTGTTTGATCAAGTAAAAAGGGCCTACTTGGAGGTGAGTCAATGGGACTATGGGATTGCAAATTACGTAGAGGTAAAGTTATATTTGTACATACAACTATATCAGCTCCACATTATGCCCAATCAAGAGGATGTTGACAAAGTCCAACATGATCTAAGAGATCACTGACATGTGAGAATCTATCACTAAATTGTAGGCCACGACTATCAAAGTTGGTGAAATGGAGGTCGTTGCCTTGCACGTGTTAGTGTAGATTTTTATTTACTAGTGGGATATTTAATTTTACCTTAGTTATAGTTTTTTCCTACACATTTATTAAGCTTTCTTAAGATAATAAAATGAGTTAATCATTTAATAACTAGGAGATAAAGTGATGAGTTATCCTCCACCTTTTAAGGGTGGACTGTTTATATTTTCATCACTTTATTAAATGTTGGTGGTTTTGGTGGTCAATTCTCATTGGTTGATTTTTCACCTCCATCCTCTCCTAAGTTATATATAAACTCACTACCTAGCTTGCATTTTTCATCTTGCAAGATCTTAATGCATTTTTTCATATCATTGCATATTCTCTCGAAGTTTTGGTTTACATTCTTTATATTTTTCCAATTTATGTAACTTTGATTCTCTTAAAAGTTTCTTCAAGTTATTCAATCTATTTCAAATTTCTAACATGTTATCAAAACTTTTGTTTTGAGAAATATAATTTCTTAGATTCCTAATTGTGGGATTGAGATTTTCATGTAAAAATCTTGTAAATTCTTATATGCTCTTCTCTTGCATTTTGAATGATCTAGAGAATAAAAAAGACTTTGCAAAAATTTAATTACCTCTTTATATTACATATGTGTTTTGTGAAATACAGGGGATTGTAGCATTTTATGTTATATTGGCAGTATTTTTGACTGTTCCAACGCGTTCTAGTAGGCTTGACAAAGTCAAGATTGAATTTTGTTTCGTCCAAATCAAAGATCACTTGATATAGTTACAAACAAGGATTTCAAGCTTAGATCTAGTGAACAACCTTTTATTGGAGCATTTTTGGTCAAAAAGGACCTTGCCATTGTGTTTAAAAGGCTGAGGAGACAAATTTTGATATAAAATTTGCCTATATTTGGCAAAAGTTGCTTTGAGGGCAAATTTTTTACCTAGAAGGTTATGTGACTTCCCATGTCATGCAAGTATGATGTTGAACTTTTTAATTCACATTTTTTTTAGAATTTAATTCCATCAAGATTTATTAAAAATAGAAAATAAAAAATAAAAAATTATAGTGTTGAGTGCTTAGGCATATAGCACAAGCGTTGTGCATTGGGGCTTAATACCCCATAGTATATAAGCCACCAGCTATAGACTATCACCAATAAAAGTTGCTAAACTATGGCCTATTTTAGAAGCCACTGTGGCTTAATAGCCACCCATAGTTTTGTAACCACCAAGAAAAAATTTAAATTGCCAACTTTTATTCAAACCACGTAGTCAACCCACACACCGCTAGCGGTGAAAAATAAATTCATTGCCCATTTTTCACCGAAGTGTTTCCCAACGTCCACTAGGATGAGCTGTGCTGACTGAGAACCACTAGGGGGCCACCAAGGCTCCCCCAATATGCCAAATTGGGCCTTTTTTTCAAATTTGCATAACTTTTTCTCTCTATTTTTTGAAAATGATATATCACTAGAAAGTTGGAGATGAGCACTTTCCATCCATAGAGGTATTGAAAAGTTTTCTTTCCATTTTCTACTAGATATTTCAAGTTTAATCTATTTGTGCCAATTTCCTTAAATAGGCCATAACATTCACCTCGATGCTCCGATTTTCAGAAACGCATGTAGGAATTAGAAAGGTGGTGAAGAGAGCTACACAAATATAAGGCTAATTTTTCTAAATTTTATCTCAAATTTATTTTATATGAGAATTTTTAATTTTGGCTATTTTGAACCCATTGAGCATTGTATCTTGGAAACGGCTTTGTAATTACACTAAATTATAAAGTGCCAACCTTATAATATTTGGGAGGGTGATTTTTAATACTTTTGAAAAGGGTGGGAGTGTATTAATGTTCTTATTTGGTGTTCTTTTATAATCATATGAGGATCATATCATGGGTTTTTCCATTCACCCTTCCATGATAGTTTTCAGTAAGGCTAATTGTGAGCCTTGGTAAAAAGGCATTCTAATCCATCTCATATGGTTAAATTTTTTTCCTTACCTTTATGGTCTCATGCCTAAACTAGACACACTTGGAAGGAAATAAATATGGAGTTATAAAATTGATCATGTATTAGGATTGATTGGTTCTCATATTGATAATGACACTATGTGGGCTATTCTGGAAATTGAATGTCCTTGCACACTTTGGACCAAGATTTGGGGGATTTTTTGGAGACTCTTATGTTTCTACATTCTCAGATAATCCCACTTTAGATTACCTCATTCTAGTTGATGATCTCGATAATATACCCTTTGATGATGCTACTTTAGAGGAGCTTGAGTATTATGCAAGTCTTGAACGTTCAGACATGACACAAATAATTCTCTTCTTGCTTCTCATCCTGATGTTCAGATCAATCTCATTCATTTGTTGCTACTTCAGATTCTAGAGATGCTTCTTCAAAATATTTCAATGGTTCAATATAGTAGGATCAGTTATGTCTTCTTGATTCAATCCATTAGGACCAATTTCTACTAGACATATCTTATTTATTTGTACAGTCCCTCATTTCGGATCTAGATGACACTATTGAGGACATGCATCTTCTCTTTAAGAACCATTTTTTTTCCTTGCATTTTTTACTACTTCAAATTTCAGTGTTGCTTCTTCGAAAGCTTCCAATGACTTCTTGCATCAAGGCATCCATAATCTTCCTAATTCAATTTTATGGGATGATCTCTTGACATGTAGTTCAGAATTGTTTATGGAGACACATATTTTAGATTTGGAGGACATATTTGAGGGGTTATCTCTCCTCTTTGATTCAATAGTCGGGTATGTGCAGGATCATGATGGACCCAAAAGTGGTGATATCTAAGTGATATGATGGCCCATGTGGCTAACGACTTTTTTTTACCCAAAATTGATGAAATGAAAAGGGTTTTTAAAGGAGATTCTCATCTTTCCACCAATATAAATTATGCTTTACTTTCAATTTAATAAATATTTATTGTTCATTTTCTATTTGAATTATGACTAAAGTCTTGATTGATAGGTGAATTGAAAAACATCTATAACTTTCAAATGGTATCACATTTTTTGAATTTGAAACATGTGTCACATTCTATGCTTTGCATAATATAGGATTATAAAGAAAAAAACTGAATTTCATGAATTTTTGACCAAGTTAAGGTGGTTAGACATACGAGTTTTTATATTTTTTAAAATTTGTAATTAAAAAAAATCATAATTAATTATTTAATTGGAAAAAAATTACAAAAAAATATGCATCATATTGGGACATGATTCCCCTACTTATATCTAAAATCTTATAAAAAATAATTATCATTTTATTGTGGTTAGGGTAGTCAGACAGACACCTACTTCTTATTTTTTCCTTGAAATTTAATTACTACTGCATTGAAATTTCAAATTTTCACCAAATAGATTTTTTATTTTTTTAAATAAACCTAATAGTTTAGAAACTACATTCAATTTGCTACAGATTCTATTCTTACATTTTTTTGAAATAATATAGATAACTTATTCAAATTTTTACGTCAAGCTGCCTAACTCTGATTTTCTGAATTTTATTGCCACTTAAGGGCCTGTTTTTTCCATGATGACCCTGCACATACCTAGTCATTGTATAATTTTTGTCAAACCATCATTATTTTTTTATTATTATCTACATAAGTCTCTAGAAGATTCTGATTTGTCATCTTCAATAGTGTGGCCTATAATGCATGATTTGATTGTGACAACTTTCAACATTAACATGGGGCTAAGTTTAGAGACTTCATACATTTTTCACTTTCTTCCTACATATTCCTTTCAGGACTTGGGAGATAGATTGCATACAACATTGGTTTTGTTTCTTCATAAGGGGAGGAATTTTGTTCAATGATTATGGACCATCTTGTCCATATAGTTTTCAACATCTATCATTGGATATCTTTTGGGGAGGCTACTTAGTCCTTATCTTCTATCCTTTCTCTATTCTAGGGGGCTTCTTCTTCTTTGAGGGGGAATTTTATATGTACATGAGTCATTGGGTACCTAACATGGCCTCATTTTTTAAGACCCGACATATTTTACATCCTCTTAAGTTGTGCTTAAGGGGGGTGTTAGTGTAGGTTTTTCTTTCCTAGTGGGATATATTTTTTTCTTAGTTATAGGTTTTTCTTATACATTTATTAAGCTTTCTTAGGATAATAAAGTGAGTTAATCATTTATAACTACGAGATAAAGTGATCAGTTTTCCTCCACCTTTTAAGGGCAGAGTATTCAATTTTCCATCACTTTATTTAATGTTGGTGGTTTTGGTGGTCAATTCTCATTGGTTGATTTTTCACCTCCATCCTCTCCTATGTTCTATATAAACTTACTACCTAGATTGTATTTTTCATCTTGGAAGCTCTTAATGCATTCTATCATATCAACATTGCATAATCTCTTAGATTCCTAGTTTGCATTCTTTATATTTTATTGTTTATGTGACTTTAATATTCTCTTAAAAAGCTCATTGGGATATTCAATCTATTTCAGATTTCTCACAACACGACCTCCTATGAAGCCGTTAGTTGCTTGGGTGGAAGATTGGTTTATGAAATTCTAAAGAGAAATAAAGTTGCCTCAGATGTATAGAGGCATGGCACAAATTTTTACCACAACAAAGCTCAAAATTTAGCAACAACAAACAAGACTCACACCCCTCCCCATGAATGCAACCTGAGGGAAATGTG
The DNA here is from genome assembly GCA_007115665.2 of Sequoiadendron giganteum. Lineage (NCBI taxonomy): Eukaryota > Viridiplantae > Streptophyta > Pinopsida > Cupressales > Cupressaceae > Sequoiadendron > Sequoiadendron giganteum. Next base: position 600,488,719 of record CM021109.1, read on the forward strand.
TAACCTAAAGGGTCTTTGCAATTGGTTTGACCTATGAGAAAGGGTGTGGGTTGCTTGATTTTTTCTCCTAGGTTTTATGCCATCCTCTCAACCTAACCGTATCACTTTTCTTCACATGATCACTAGCCTTTTTGCTTGCCTCTACATGGAGCTATGCATGGGTTGATGGGTGTGAGTGGTTCTTTATGCATATTTGCTAGCTCTAAACCTATCCTCATAGGCCTCTAAACCTATCTTCATGCCTGTGTGACTATGCGAGCGAGACTATGAGGAAACAATTTCTAACATCAGTGAATGAACTCTACAAATCATGCCTCTAGTTCTCCATATTCGCTCCACAAATAGGCTTGCAAAAAAAAAAATTTAAATCACCAAATCAACGTGATGGATGTGAGGATCAACATGGGGCATGGGGAAGACTATGTGTAGGTTACACTCTTTGCAATTTTCCAAATCAAGGTTGCAATGCCAAATCAAGGTTGCAATGTAAATATTGTCAACCTCCATTCAAACAAATGGCAAATATGGCAAACTTTGCATATTAGTGATGTCCACATAAAAACCAAACTAACAAAATACAATTATTTAATTCACCTTATGGCTTGAAACTACCCCCGCTAAAGCTTTGATATCATATAAGAAATTGGAAATTAATGGAGATCAAATAACAAGCACAAGCAAAAAATGCAAATCATGTATTTATTCAACCCAAAATACAATTATGAGAAAGTATTGCATACATAGGAAAGGAAGAGGAAATCCATCTATCATGTTGATTTACAAGAGCCCCATGATGTGGCATAGATAAGAAGACAAGTGTCCTATAGGTGTTAACCTTTAGATTTCTTGGAATGTGCAAACCAACAACCTATTTGAACAAGTCGCCAACCTTGGTGACAAGTGTTCAATGACTGCAAAAGTGACCTTTGAGGTGAGATGGAAAGTCTTCCAGCCTCAAAATTTATGCACACGAGGTTTACCAAACAACTTGGTAACCTCAAGAGGCCTAAAAATTTGTGCATTCAGATAGACAAGATGTTGTCTAACCTCTTCAACCTTAGTACATTTTATCTATAGTGAATAGAAAAATTATTCACTCTAACAAACACTAGATCCACAAGAAGCCACAAACTCTACAAATAGACCAAAAAATCTCTACAAATAGTTTGAATAGGTCAATATTACCTACATGTTCACAAAGAGGCCAAAATGACCAAAACAAATTTCTTGCAAAATAGAGTTGAAAAAAATTGCATACACCTAATGTAGATCCACAATTTACTACACCCAAACATACATTTTTTTTTAACATGCAAATCAAATTGCATTGAACTCTAAACTAGACTTGACGCAACCTTTTGGGAAGGATTTTTGCTGCACTTCTCTTATACTATGTTAGGATTTCCATCCAATATCATAACAACAAAAACCTTGTGCTTCCATAAAAACACTTCACACAATGAGCCTAATTCACATTATGAAAGAGATTGATAAAAGATTTAATTAAAATGTATAATATGACCTTGATTAAATAAGAAAGTTAGTGAAGGTATTCATGTGAAACATGATGTCTAAATTAACCCAAGTTCAAATATGGAACACTTGTTAACTCACATGACATGTGTTGTAGTGAGTGGCAAGTGACCATGCAAGAGGTGTAAGGGTGTCTCACAAAGTGAAAACACTTGTCTCAACTACATTAGGTGAGATAAAACTCTACAATTCCTTTAAGTGAGCTTAAGTATAGTCTGAATAGGAATTTACTATGTAGGCTAAAAGCTAACTAGTTTAACAATAACTCTTTCCACACTAACAATTATGACCATTTTTACTATCTTGTGTTAGAGAAGCTAAGGTATTTAAAGAATATGAATCTAGGCACATAGGACTGACATGATTGGTAAAATATGTATCATAAAAAGATAGAAAACTCTCATGTATGTGTGAAGAATGTGCTGCATCATCAACTATCATTATACTAGAGTCCTTAGATAATATATCATTTCTTGATAGATGCTCATCACTATCATAGAGAATATGATCATCATGAAGAATATGAGTAAATGATGTAAGCATTTATAATAGAATGGGATAAGAACTAAGTAATTCAAAAAAAAAAGGAAAATATAAAACATGATAAAACAACACCTTCATATAAAAGTCACTCATATCCCAAGCATCAAAAGTATCACTTCTTATTGCAAAATTTACAATTTTTTAAATTTTCATTGATCTTATAATCACTAAATTATTTATCTAACTATGCTTTTATTTAACATTTATAAATTAATTTTTATTCTTGAAACCTTCTTTAACAAAACAATGCCAACTCAACACATAGAGGAACTAGTAAGAGGGCACAATCACACAAGGTAGCCTAGGTTGTTGGTCCTAGCAAAAAGAGAGGAAATGAAACTCATCATATAGCACGTGGAGATAGAATAGGATTCCTATGCTCTTATTTTGGCCTTTGAACATTTATGATCATAAATTTTTAGATTTATTTGATCTAATTTATGTTAAAAGACCATCAAAATCATGACTACTTGTTGCAAAATTTATTTATTTTTTGTTTTCATTGATCTTATAATCAATAAATTGTTTATATAACTACTATTTTATATAACTTTTATAATTATTTTTTATTTTTAAAACCTTCTTAAAAAAAATAAAATTTAAAATTGTTTATATATCGTTTGCATCTCTTTTATTGTCCAAACTTCTTGGCTGCTCCTTATATTGTAAAAAGCTTTGATCAATGCCCAACAAAACAAAACAAAATTGCAAATTTCGTGATCCTGCGGTGCAGACTTCCGTGATTACTCTTCGAGAATTTCACGTCTCTCAGGTGACATCAAAGGCTCCATTTCAAATATTAAAATCGTTTAATTTCTTGCTTTATTTGATTGAATGCTTTTGACACGTAGCTCGGTCGGTTAGTTCGAGATTAATTAAAACGATAAGATCTGATGACGCTTCCAGAACTGTATAACATTGGATCTGTCCAATTCCTTTCAAAAGCAAATTATTTAATTCTGTGTACGCTATCAATATTCAACAAACTTGTCCCCTGAAATGATGAAGATATAGTTGATGTAAACTTTTGACGTGGGCAAACGGAACAAAACGTGTATAATGCCGACAATACCTGCTGCCCAATTGCCAAAAATAAATAAATAGAAAAAAAGCAAGTTGAGTCCTTAGAGGAATTTTTGAAAACTACTTTGCCACGTTCAAAATGGATTTGGGCATTCAGTGATAATGGAAAGTCCAGTCATACTCCCCACGAAATCTACATTTTGATTAGACTGGAATTTTGAATGGGAAGGGGAGGCCAATGGTTTACTTTCGATTGTTGAAAGGTTTTATAAATTAGCCCTTAAACAATCTCTTTTGGGAAATCGAAGAAACGAAAAATAATAAGCAAGAGCTGTGCAAGACTTGTTATTGGGGAGCATGGACGTTCACAGCATTCGCCAGTATTTGCTGGGGGACACTAAGGATACTATGACAGTTTGGTCATCTATATGCCTTTCACTTGATCTGTTAAGAAGCATATAAATTGTGAAAAAAAAAAAAAATTAATTTATAAATAATTTTATATCAAAATTGTTTGACTACCAAATTCATATTAATAAGTACATTCTATAAATCATTTGATGTATCATCATCTTCTTCTTCTAGTTTTACAGTGTTATTCTAACCTCTACCTTCGTTCTATCAAGAAAGCAATTAGAATGAGAATGAAACCTCATATCAATACACTATATATGAAAATTGTTCTTGTAAGTGATAGAAGCCTAATGTTTCCTCATCTTAAAATTTAGATAAACACATTGAGAAGTTTGTTCCTCCTTGTTTAAATCTATGTGAAGTATAAAAAAACATAGGTAGGGACTCTATGATTTTGGCATCTAGCCCTAGCCTCAACTATTAATCCTCTCATAGAAGAGAACCTTTAAGTTGTGAAGAATTATGCCTTATAAGAGGAATTTCTATGTATATCCCTCTACAGAAAATTCCATAGATAAATAGTATGAATAGTAGTTCAACCATGTAGAAGAAAAGTACCAAGTATCCTACTATATAATAAAAGACCATAAATATGTTGAACACTCAGAATATTGAGAGGGGCGAGGTGAATCGGTATTCTCTTAAACCATTCAAACATTAAACATCCAATCATTAATGCATATTCAACTACATTAAGGAAGGAAAGCATGAAACATTCATACTATTGCATAACACATGAACACTAGGTTTTTTACGTGGAAAACACAAAATGGAAAAAACCACGATGAGGGTTAGATCACAATATATTATAACCAATTGTAGTTTATTTACATAAATCCTCATTGTAGGTGGACTCACTGCCCATAGAGAAACATATAGAAGAGAGATGGTGGCTCACAACCTATTTTGAACTATTACAATTGCATCTGACATATGCATGAATTATAGTTCCATTGAAGCACAATTAAAAAAATTATTTGATTCTGATTCAACACTTTGCCTCGTTCTTCATTCACACAATTATGATATTCAGCTTAACATTCATAACTTAAGTTCACACTAATCTGCTCAAATTTGCATCATACACATCACATTTTCATTACATTACCTCAAGATACTAAAAACAATCCAACTTATATATATCCACATCAAGTATAACATCAATTAGGCTGGCCTAATTAGATGTGATACTCAAAATATGACTTGTCGACTCAAAAAATTTCATCCACGCAATGTGCCATAATTCAAAACTCAAAACATCTTAAAATAGGTCGACATGGACCTATAATAGATTCGACATAACATAACAACACATATTTTTCCTTCCCGTAACACCAAACATGTTAGGTTGGCACGACATAAGACCTAAACCAAAAACTTTTAATTGTGTATGCACATCTCGACACGCGGAGGTCTCAAACTTTATACCATATGGAATCCATGCTTTATTGACATTTGAAAACTTATCTTCAACACTACAAGGCCAAAAACTCATCCATGGAGAAGTGTGGATTCTGCCACATAAACACATTATACAGAGAATAACTATGAATTGGCAGACCAAACTTTGTTACTCATATCTCTCAATCCACCTATTCAAACAAGATGAAATATTGTAATTAGATATATCTACCATCCACCGAAATGATATTAGAAGCATAGAGTAGTATCTTTATTTTGAGAGTGGTGAGGACCCAAAAACTGACACACTATTACACTAGATTGATAGATTTGATAGTCAAATTTCCACACAACTAGTATTTTTGAACGAAATCATCTTGCAAAAATATCTTCCTTAACAACTCCAAAACCTATTATGACTGATCAAAATGGTTCACAAAAATGTTGACATCAATGACAACACTGTAGCACATTGTTATGTACCTTCCATACCATCCATGCTCATGTTGCTAAGCATCATCATCAATAAAAAACTTCATCAACCTTCCAACAATCTCCCCCTTTTTGATTGATGGCAACATGCCAAAAATCTCCAAACTACTCTCCCCCTTTAACATCAAGAGAAAGGGTTCCTATGCTACTTTCTTTTACTACCACTAGAACTCCGCCTAAGAAATGTAAGCATATATACAAATTGAAAAGAATGGTTTGACTCCCCCTAAGTCATATAATGAATCAAAAACCAAAAAGGTATTCGAAAACTTCTCCATATTGTCCACATATGTACAAATAATTTGAATAGAAATGTTGCAAATGAACAAAAGAATAATAGATAAATCAATTAGAGGTGGTTGAAACCTGTAACTTCTTCAAGTGATCTTCCTATGCTTTCCTACCATTTTCCCATTCTTTCTTAGCCTCTGCAAGCACGATTGATGCAAGAAGTTGGGTCTACATAAAGCTCAAAAAGTGGAAGTGTTTTTGCTGTTTTTTAGAATTTGTCACACTAGGATTGAAAATTTGAGACACTTACACAATTAATCTGAAAAAAAGTAAGGAATATTAAAGTTTGAATTTTGAATCTAGTTTCCAAATATGTAACTTATTCAAATACCGAGATGATAAAAATTAAATTTTAATAGAGATGTATAAAAACCACTTTTTAAAAGTCCCTATTTTTTTACCATACCATGCACATGTGCAGACACCACTTTTTGACCCAAATAAAAGTATTTTTCTAATTCCTTTTGGGGAAAGAAAACTAACAACATGAAGATTGATGAGGATTTTTTTTATAATGCTTTTTTTAATATTTTTTTTTTATTGAATTTTTATTGGTCTTAATTGTTGTTTTTAAAAATTAACGTGTATGGACAACATAATTGGACCTAAAATGAACATTTTTATTTATTGTGTAGAGAATTTTCTGAAGATTGATGCCATCTAATTTATTTTACAAAAAACTTAGCCAAAAAAAGGTTATTAAAAAATTAAAAAAAGCCTGATAGTTCAAGTTTAAGGACTAGTTTGCCTAGAAATTAATTACAAAATAACAAATATAATCCAATCTTAATAAAAATTATATATTTGGAAACTATACATCATGTTCTATAATGGCTTTTATAGCTTGATTCAGAAAAAAAGTCTATCAGCCATATTGCCAAAGTTGGACATTCTTCTTTAATCTACCTTAGTGTTTTAGTTGCAGGTCAAAGGCTAAGGGTCGAAATGCCAAGCCTTTCCTGAGCCTAAACCCAAGGCTACATGTGGGTTGGAGATTCAAAATTTTAATAGCGCGTATGCACTTTTAAAAATGCGTACGCGTTACAAAACGAATATGCGTTCTTTATTTGTTTGATTATTAAAAAAAAAAAAATTTTTAGATACGGGTACCCATTTCTAAAAAGCATTTTAAAAATAAATAAATGACTTGTACATGTTAGAAAACATGTATGCATTATATAACATGTACGTGTTTCTTAGTGCATACACATTTTTTAGGCTCGGGTACCTGATGCATAATGCATATGTATTTTTTAATAACGCATGCGTGTTTTCTGCAAGATTTTTTTTTGGCCAAAACTTCCCCTCTTCGTGGACCCAACTTCTTGCACTTACCCAACAGCCTATTCTACATTTCAAGCTCAAGCAATAATTCTTCTCCCTCTTCTAGAGTAGTAATTACCAGATTCATCTTCTTATCTTTGTCTTCTCTTAGAAAAGATTTCGAAACAAGTATAAATTTTGGATTGACTAGATCCCTTACCTCTCCAAACCACATAATAATATTTTTTTCTTGCGCTTGTAGTTGGAAGAACTTCTTATGCATGTCTTCTAATGTATTCCTTGTTTCTTTGGTGAGGTCAACTAACAAATCATATGCACTTGAGGAAACAACAATTTGAGACTCAATAGAGTCCATCTCCTTTCTTATGCTTTGTGTGGCATTGAGCCACTTCATGCCATATTGATAAAGTGTCTTAGCCTCATCAACACATCCTACTGCATCCTTCAATAATTTTGAGAACTATTTATATATGCAATGACACATTTCTTAGTTATTTTCAGCATTATTTTGTTAATGATCTTCTTCTCCACTTCCTTTTATGCTTCCTCCTTCAATCTGAATGCATGTCTTAAAAGAGTCAATCAATATTTTGAATTTTTCCATACCAAAGAGTGTGGTGTCGACATTTGATCTAGGTATGGTCTCTTGCAATACCTTTACCACTTATTCCATAAGTTCTCCACTCTTCTATTGTGTTTCAAATATTTCCTTTCTATAAATACAATGAAATATATACATATAAGATAATAGTTAATAGTATAATATATAAATACAAGATAATATTTAATAGCATAATAGCTATAATATTTATAATTAATAATGGTTTTTGACATGACATAAAATTTTATATTAATTTTAAAAATCAAAAAGTCTTTTATTAAACATTAAATAGAGAATCATAAAAAGTAACTATGATTATAGTCAGTATAACATTTAAATGTGGAGCCATTTTCAAAATTCCTCACTTTCACTCTACACACTCAATTTGTAACACAAAAAATAAGTTTTGATTTAATAATATTTAAGATAAATAAAATTTTATATATTTTATTAATAATTAAAAATAATATTAATTGATTGAATAAACAATAATTTGGTTTGGCTAGCACCCCCACTCTTTGTGGTTCTTAGGAGGTTAGTTAGATCTCATAATCTAAGGAGGCTTATATATTGCATGTTACCAATCTTTTTGCTCAAGCCTTGGTCATGATATTGCTAGTCAGGTGTGTGAGGCTACTATTTTTTGAGATGGAAGGATAGAAAAATCTAGGGTAGATGTCCCCACTCTTTGTGGTTCTTAGGAGGTTAGTTAGATCTCATAATCTAAGGAGGCTTCTCTATTGCATGTTACCAATATTGTTGCTCAAGCCTTGGTCATGATATTGCTAGTCAGGTGTGTGAGGCTACTATTTTTTAAGATGGAAGGATAAAAAAATCTAGGGTAGATGTAGCCAAGGTCTCTATGGCTTCCCCTTCTACTATATCTCTACCTTCAATTATGGATGGTAAGGAGGTTTCTCTATATATCCCTAATTTTTTTGTTGACAAAGTTGTTTTGAAGGTTATGTATTTTCTTGTCAACATATTTCTAGGTGTTAGGACAAACATAAATATGCTTAGAAGGTGGGATCAAGAAAATTGAATTGGATCGTCTTAAACAACTCATTACTTCTTAGAAAATTAGGATTATTCTTTACGCAATGCGAACTAGGCTTTGATTTTAAGAAATAAAGTATCAATATGGTACTTATTTAGATTAAGATTTTTAGGTCACCTTGGAATACTTGGAGGAGGTCTTTTCAAATATTGCAAATTATTTTGGCTAACTTTCATAGTGTATCTAGTTGCCAAATCTAGGAAACAAATGTTCTCAATTAAAAAAGTAGGGTAAAGGGCCCTAATCCCATACAACATCAAGAAATAAGCAACATAGTCAACAACAAAAAAATAGATATAACAACAAACAATAAGCCTACCAACCAATAGTTCAAACAAAAACCCGACATATAGGCCACCATGAAATAGTTCAAGCACCTGAGCTTGAACCAAGCACACCTCCCCTCAAAGGATTGCCAAGAAATACATCATTCATCTTAGGAGTATGCCTCTTCATTTGATGTATGTCATTCCAAGAAGAAGGAAAAATAAGGTTTGAATATTTTCAACAAGAAGGGGGAGAAGCCCCTTCCTAAAAGCAAATAGTTGGAGTAATAAGATAAATATGTGGAACATCCAAACTTGATATTAGAGCAACCATAATCATGAAAGAGACAAAATTATCTAGACTAGGAGTAGTAGGGGCCTCAGGGGAGGCAACCCACATAGCAATAGGAACAACTTTGTCCAAAATCAGAGTAGCAACATCCAAAAGAGTGGCAACATTATTAATAGTAGTCACTTTCTTCTAAGCATGAGGAGAAGGAGGCTCATCATCATTATCTAAAGAAGAGCAATCATTAGGGTACATGGTTAGATGGTCCTTGAGGACATTCTTCCACCAAGTAGAAGAGGAAACATGAAAAGATCTATGAGAGAAGTCATGAGCCAAGTGTCTGGTAGAAAAACAATATCTACAACAAAATGGGATACCTTCGTAATCCATGAGTTGAGACCAAGGTCAATCTTTCGCTTGGAGCACAACCTCTCTAGGTAGTGCCTAAGATAGATCAACCTCCACTAAAGTATGAGCATAACAACTGTGTGTATAGTTCATGGAAGCCTCAACGACTTTCAAAAATCTACCAAGAGTATTACCTATTCCCTTAAGAGTAGGGGATCCCCATAACTGTAAGGGGAGATAAGGTAATCTCACCCAAACATGCATAATATCAAAAGAGGTAATATATAGCATCAAAGATAGGTGGTGAGAATCCCAAAACCATAGACCAGGTGATATAAAATAGCTTTCCTATCTTTAGAAGAAGAAATGCCATCAACAAAAAAACACCTTGGAGAAGGATAAATCTCAATCCTACCTACCATCAAGGGTTTCCAATGCTTTGTAATCTAGATATTTAGATCCGAGAGAGAAGTCCATAAATTGTAGAGTTTAGGCAGATTAATCTCGTTTTGGAGAAGAAATCAATACTCAAAAAAAATTTATCCTCGAAGGAGACAACGGGAGTAGCAAAGGCACACTTCAACGACCACAAAGAGTGCACCCTCACATCATTTGACCTCATAGCATCGAAAAAAGTCTTAGCACCCCCAGAGGGAACTATAGGAGAACCCATGACAACACCCATAATTGGAGGTACAATTGAAACTACTGTAGACTACAATGAACTAGACAAATCTACAACTAGTCCTCACTCAGGTGAGATAGGCTACAAAACATGAGAGCTAGAGGTAGGGGAGCTGCAAGGGAGCCATTTGGAATTGGCATTCAAAAAAGTACCTGAGTGAGAGAGAGGATAATTCTAAGATTGGTTGGATGTCTTATAGGAAAGGAATGGTGTTCACTAGGATTTTTGTAATTATGGAGGTGGATAAGGCTCTTCATTTGGTGATCAGTTTATACTCTAAACTAGGTGATTGGGTGCCACAAATTGTCTTTGACGATTTTCTTATGGTTTGTCATAGTTGTCTTAAAGATAGTCATGCTATGTTGGGGTGTCCAAGAAATAAGAGATTTCATCTTGTATGAAGGAAAAAACAACATGCAAATCCCTCTAGAGTGCTTGTTATTAAGGAAAGCAGGACCCCATAAGGGAGTTGCCAAAGAGGATTTGTATAGAAAAGTTGAGGAAAGAAGGGGTTTCAGAGACACCCAAGTTGTCTCTAATCCTCATAATGCTATCCAAATATCACCCAATCTGAATAAAGAAAATATGGTGATGGAATTTGGGAGATAAGCCTTGAGAATGACTATTAAAATAGAAATTCTAGCCAAAGAAGGGAATTTGCCATTAAGGCTTCATTAGAAGGGGTTGTTAATGCTCTTTAACTTATTCTAAAACCGAGACTTGTAAATACTAACTTACTATAGTAAATTTAAATTCAAAGATTAAGAAATGCACCAGAGCAAATTCAAGTTTTCTTTGCACGTTCAATATTCGTGGGTGACGGCTGAAAGGTCAAATAAGATGGGTCATCCGGATATTGTCAAGGGTATCGTGGGTCGAATGAATTAGTGGAATTTAAACTACTTTATTTGTAATGCTCGGTTTCGCAAGGAGTCTGTTCGAAACGTTCAACCTACATATTCTCCTGCTCCTTCAAACTTCTCCACAAATCGTCCTCCTGAGGCAAAAGAAGAATAAGCGAATGGAGAAAACTGTAAGCATGTACATCCACACTTTTTGCCGCTATTTGCCTGGTGATGGGGATAACAATAGCATACAGAAGCTGAACGAATATTGTTTGGATGAAGCTTCTGCTAATGTTGGAGAGGATACGATTTCCAAGCCAAGGCGTTCTACGCTGAAGAAAGAAGATGTAGTTCCCATACTGGAAAAGAATCCAGCTAGGAATGGAGAGAAGAGATCTGCGCCTCGGTACAGGGGAGTGAGAGAGCGGCCATGGGGAAAATTTGCAGCGGAAATACGAGATCCCTCTAAGAAGGGTGCCAGAGTTTGGCTCGGCACCTTCAAAACCGCTGAAGACGCCGCGCTCGCATATGACCGTGCTGCCTTCAGAATACGTGGATCGAGAGCCGTGCTCAACTTTCCCCTCTGCGACACCAACTATAGGGCTGGTTCAACAAAGACTCAAACTGAATTGGCCTCTGGGCATATGGAGAACAGTGGGAGCTCCAGGAAAAGAGGGAGGGAAGAGACGGAAACAGTGGAGATGATGGAGGGGCTGCTTTGTCCTTCAACTTTTAATATGCCGCGGCATATAAGTAGGGTATTTAAACATTAATAACAGTAGCATGGCTAAAAGTTTCTTTTGTTTTTGAGAAATAACTTTGCAAATAATAAATATGATATGTATTAGAACAAAAATAATACCCAGGGAAATACGGTTCATTTCAATGTTTGATAGCTGCATCTCACAACCATCTTTGTCAAATTCTTGTTATAGATGGGAGTAGTAGAGCAATGTTTAATAGTTACAACTCACAACCATCTTTGGAGAATCCTTATAATAGATGGGATAAGAGTTTGATAGTTGCAACCCATAACCATCTTTGTCAAATTCTTGTTATAGATGGAAGTAGTAGAGCTATGTTTGATAGCTGGAACTCGCAACCATCTTTGACAAATTTTTGTAATAGGTGGTAGTAGTAGAGCAATGTTTGATAGCTGCAACTTACAACCATCTTTGGAGAATCCTTGTTATAGATGGGAGAATATGCTATATATAATATTGAAAAAAGAATGTAAATACAATCATGTGAAATACTTAGGTTGATTTTAATTGATTTATTTTTTAATGTATATTTGGTTTCTTTTATCTTTGAATATCATTAAATGGGAATGGCAATGACCATCTTAATAATAAATCCATTTTCTTCATATTTTTAATATTTATCATTTTGTAAAAAAATCAGTTCATGTGACATGTATTATTAGAGTCCATGTGATTTTATCATACTTTTTGTATGGTTATTTATTGTAATTAATAATATTGAAACTTGTAATAGGTTTTCACTATCTCAAAATATGTTACACGGTCATAAATTTTAATAATTATATAAAATGATATTTAATTTTTTAAAATCTTAAATCTATATTATATTTTTTACATTATAATATTTTGTGCCATTAATCAATTTATCTTTTATCCATAGATTTCACACTATTAGATTTAATAATGAAGAATGATTGACAAAATTAAATCTCTCTAAAATCAAGATATAAATTCAATAACATGCAAATGGAAAAATGACATAATTCTAATAACTATATTTTTAGATGATAAAATGAAAGAAATGATTACATATAGAGGGGTTTTGGGATGCATGATCAAGGATGACAAGTGTTCCATAAAGCCTTAGTGATTTAGAGGATCAAATTTATATATCTATAAGATCAATGTTGTCAAGAGAATCCATTGAGATGAGGTTCAAGAGGCATGTGTTCGAGTTGAATAATCAACTCTCTAACACTCAAACATCATTTATAATCAAACACTTGTCAAGAATAGAGAGAAAAATGGTAGAATTGTTATGAATGACAAAGAGTTTATTGATATAGAAAAAATGGATCATAATGAATGTGCATTGAACAATAATGATGGTACACCCTTAATAAAGGACTAAAAAACCTAGGGTTATGAATGTCAAAGAGTTTATTGATATAGAAAAATTGGACCATAATGAATGTGCATTCCACAATAATGATGGCACACCCTTAATAAGGGACTAAAAAACCTAGATGAAACCTTGGGTGAAGATGAAGTTAGACATGGCATGTGTCTTTATTTTATGACTTGAGACTAAATACACATGACCTATGTAAGCTTAAGTATGTTAGTGTAAAAAGGGACCTAATCAATTAAATAATTAATTTGGAAAATATTTTTTACTCTAACACCCCTCCTTAAGTGCAACTACAAAAAGATAAAACCTTTAATAACAAATGCATGGAAAGAAAAAATGGGTCTTGAAAACTAGGCCTAATAAGATACCCATGTATAAATGAAAAAGATATCTCATAACAAAAGAAAGGAAAAAACCTCATTAAAAAAAAAACATCTTCAAAAGAGAGAAGACTATATGAATGACTAAAAATCCTCCAAAATAATGTCTTGAAGATGAATATGAAAAAAGTATTGAAACATGAAGAAGCTACAAACAACTATAAAAATGATTGATATAGTGTTGGAACTAAATAATATATTTTTAAATCAAGATGATAATCAAGATCAAAAAGATAAAAATATGCATGAGTGACCCCAATGACACTACTCAAACAATGATTAGATTCCTAACCAAGGAAATACCCTAACAATTGAAGATACAAATGGCACATCAATTTGCACCAATTACCCCAAGAACACTACTCAACTAATGTGAAGTATACTCAAAGTTAAAAATATAGGTGCTAATAGTCTTAAAAAATTAATCAATAGAGAATAAAAAGTTACCTTAGAAAATAGGAATGCATGATCTTCTATATGGTATTTTTCCGACCTCATCAAAATGCACGCGTAAATAGGCTGCACCATCCTAGTATTTAAGAACAAAAAAAAGGGTACATGTACCTCACTAAAAATTTAATCCATGAAAAAATTAGAACAAATAGTATGATAAACCCCATAAATTTGATAAAGAAAGGTATGACAACTGCATTAAAATTTTGTGTCTCAATGTAGTCCATAAAGGAGAAGAAAAATTTATAGAAAATTCACATGATAGTACCTATGTGCAAAATAAGCTATACATGTATGAAGGTAGATAAGGTTGATATTACAAATAAAAAAACACCCTCATGGTACTTTACAAAGTAGAATGAGTACAAAAAAGGTAAGATCCCCAAATATGTGTGTAATGGTGATAGTTTATATGAGTACATTTAAAAATGAAGATGTGCATACAATAAATTCTTACAATGCTAAAAAAGATCAAATTTTGAAAGGTCATATAGATTAGCTAAAATTAAGCCGTCTCACATAAACATAACATTTTTAGTACTAAAATCACTAAGTAATCAACTATAATGTGAAACAATGACAAACTAAATATAATATACCTATGGTAAATTCTAGAAGACTATAAGGATGGCCATGAAGATCTTAGAAATACCTTTCCAATACTAAAAGAACCATGAAAATTAAAGATCAAAATAAATATATGAATTTAACAAGTAATAAAATATATGAGAATTTTTTTTGATAAAATACCTACACCACTAGAAAGTGCTTAAAACAAATGTTTTTCTTATATATATACATATTAAAAGTCCTCTTTATGGAAAATAAATAATGGTTGGCAATTGTCAAGTGGTGATCTTGTGGATATAAGGTGACATGATGGTGGTGATAGGGTGGTGAGATGGTGACAATAAAGTGACATCACTCATGATGTTAGCAACCTAATAGAGGAGGATTTGTGACTAGGTGACATATGAATAGAGACATAGGAAGCAACAAATGAGTAGTTTCCTTTGGTGGAGGTAGTGCTAGAGTAAAGGTGTGTGGTGATTTCTTCTAGTTGTTCCTACACAAAGGTAGAGCTATGGAGGTATCCATTTTTGAAGTGGGGCAGTGGTTGCTATTGATGGCCACATCACCTAAAGTTGACCTTGCAATAGAGAATGAACTATAGCCCCTAGTGGGATACAAATAGGAGCAAGGGCCTTCATAGCACCCCTAACCCCATCTACACATGAACCAAGAGCTTAATGAAATTTGGAACCATAAAAAATCTTGTGCACTGAAAGGCCTAAAAAATACTAGTCAAATATGTAACATTTGAAAAAAAAGAGCCATGGTTGAGAAAAAAAAAATCACTGATTTTTTTCTTTTATTGCTTTTTTTAGCAATGTCATGCATGCAACTATGTAGGTTTAATGACAACTATTGTATGAAACCATATATAATATACATACTTTGTACAAATCTATAAATCATTACATTGTATATATTTTTCAAATGATTTTTAGAACGCCAAATAAATTTGGCCCAAATTTTTGAGACTCTAATTTTAGTGTTTAGTCAAGTGATCTTAGGGTTGTTGGATGTTCTAGATGAAATGGTGAAGTTAATTTGATATAGTATGTATTGTTTGAATGCTCAAGGTTGAACCTCTTGAAAATAGATAAGGAATTATGGATCTAATAGTCTCATACCATGTTGGAGTTAAATCATAAACCTTACAACTCTAAAATATTACATGCAATCAAACACCTATCTTAGAGAGAGGGATAAAGTAATAGAATTATGAGGAAGGCCAAATATTTCATTGATGTAAAAATCCATGAATCGTTATGAATGAGCATGATATAATAATAATGAATTAAATTTAATAAAGGATAAAGAAAATCTAGATGAAACCCTACGTGAGGATTATGGTAGATCATGAAATGTGCCTATAACCTATTAATTAAGATAAAAAATAATGTGACCTAAGTAAGATTAAGTATACTAGTGTGAAAATGGATATAATTAATTATTAATTTATATATTTTTACTCTAGCAAGATGTGTTCCTATTAATTAAGTGTTTAACACATGATCAACTATTTATTATGTTACATAAGTAAATAAATATAAATTACTTGTAAACTTAATTGAAGGTGTAATGAATAAATAATTAAACCAACACCACCCACAAGCATAGCTTATGACTGAAAAAATAGTTATGGAAATACTTGAGTAGAATTATATACTCATAAAATATAGTATCTAATACAATGTTACAAAAAGGAGTCTACCCCCTACAAGGGGAGAATAAAAATCATATAGGAAAGACTCCATTCCAAGGATGGAAGTGGAAAGACTAGATATCCCCCCAAAAGTGATAGTTCCTCACACCCCTAAAATTTATTAAAGATTAATATATTTTCTCAATAGAAATAGTTAGTGAATTTTTTTACAATCTTCTCTAGTATAGGATAGTACTAAATATTAATGATTTTCTCCTATATAAGATCTTATTCGTAGTGTATTTGGATATTAGTATATTTTATTCATTGATGTTGAATAATATTTCTTGAGATTAAAAAACAACACATTAGTTTTTATAGGAGATGTTGAATGGTAGTTACTAGGCGATGCCAAACTTTGTTAGGATGTTATGAAGCCAAATTTCCTCTAAAGTAGAATTCACAACCCTTTTATATCTTATCTTTATATATGAGAGAGAAAATCATATTAATTTTTACCTAAAAAACATATAGTACTAAATCCATGGTAAAAAATGTAGCTAGATGTGGACTTGTGATCATTGGAATCATGAGCCCAATCACAACTTGTGTATCCTACTAATTTTTTTTCTTGATCTGCTACATAGTGTATCCCAAATGAGTGTGTCCCTTATACATAGTGTATTATATAATTTACTATTTTTTATTGAATTTCATGAGGATCAAGCATAAATAGAGATAGCATGAAAACATTATAAAAAGTACTAGGATGACTATGTATGAGGTATATGAGAATCCTCATAAGTTGTTGATAAAAGGTATCATCAATATGAGGAATCAAATAATGAGCATCATATTTTACACCTAATAAAAAGGGAGTTAGGGTACCAACAAGCTATTAGGAATAATATGAGTAGATCACAGGTGTATTTGGGTTGAGAATACTTATCCCAAAATTAATTTGAGTGATCTAAATCCCAAGGAGGTATATAACAATACCAAGTCTATCATAGAGAAATTTTCATGTATAGTATAATGTATATAGAACCAATCATGGATAAAAAATTCCTAGTGATTGTCAATTCCCTAAAATATAGCACTAAGATGGGAAGTTTAGAATCTTTCCATAGAATGTATAAATTAGGGTCAAAGTAACACCAACTGAAACAAAGAGAAAGAAGAAAGAATCTTGAATGAGATTTTTTTGTCATACCAAGTCCTAGGTGCTTGTTTGAGGCCATAAAGGGATTTCTAAATTTTTCATACCAAGGAAGAATCTTGAATGAGTCCCTATGGTTGAGTCATATATATTTTAATCTTATGAATCACCATAAATAAATGTAGTCTTCACATCAATTTGATATATGATATAATAATGAGCAACAACAATGGATAGAGTGAAGTGGATGGAATTCATTTTTGGGATAGGTGTAGAGGCTTTCTTATTTAAGGCCATAAAGAGATTTTGGAAGTTTTCATGCCAAGGAATAATATTTAATAAATATCTATGGTTGTGTCATATATATTTCCTCTTATAGATCAACATAAATAATTTAATATTCACATCCGTTTGATATAGAAACCAATAGTGAGAAACAAAATTTTCTAGAGTGAGGTGGATGACTTAATATAATCCATGCTAATCAATTGTAAGAGTCCTTTAGAAATAAGCCATGATTTCTACTATCATTATATCCCTTTATTGTATAATTATTTTAAAAGTCCACTTACTATTACATTGGTGGTTGTCATTGCACCAAAAGATCGATCTGTTAATGCCCAATACAACCACTAGATTTATACAAGATCCACAATAGGTGGTTAAGCCATGTCATAAACCCAAGTGTTGCATTGCATAGAGAAGACCAAGGGATACACCATCTTGCAACAACCCCCCAGTGCAAGTGAGGGGTTTGAACTTGTGACCTCGGCTTTGATAACAATTGTTACATTGGTGGTTGTTGTTGCACCAAAAGATCGACCTGCTAATGCTCGATACAACTGCCATATTTATACAAGATCCAAAGGAGGTGATTAAGCCATGTCACGAACCCAAGTGTTGTGTTGCACAGAGAAGACCAAGGGACACACTATCTTACAACACTTATATCATACCATTTTTCTTCCCTTAAAAAATGGGACTAGATTGAAGCGTCATTGTTGATCAAGGAAGTGTACTTCCTCTATTGCTAAATCCAATTCAAAAATACCTTTTACTTCCTAAAAAAAAAATGGATCAAAATATCAAGCTATGTGTGCATGAGCCAAGTCCTAATGGTATTTTCAAGTTCTCCTACTATTTGTTGGATTCTGAATTGATGCACTTGTTTACCATATGGTCCAATGAGCTCAAAGTGGAAGAGTAGATAAAGTTGAAATATGAATATATTCTAGATATTCTAGATAATAACTTGGAGTGGGAGGACGAGGTTTCTCTATCTTTAAATTAGAATCAATATCTAAAAAAATTCCTTATGTGGAGGATGACCATTTCTTTGAGGGATTTCTTCTTTTTTTTGTTACTACATTCTATTGTGGGCTATATATAACATCATGTTGAAGATTCACCCCTTTAGGATAATATAAGTCCTCAAATTGATGATTGGAATATTCTTTCCATTATGAATTCAAATAATTTCAATGATCTTGTCTATTTATTTCTTAGTTAAGAACTTGGAGTGTTGACAAATTCCAAACACTTCATTATTTTTGTGAATAAAATAGACCATTGATAAACTTAAGAAATAATTTATGAATGTAAGGAGATATTAAAATTTACTAAATTATAAAGTACAAAAGACATCCTAGATGACTAGATGTATCGACTCAATATTTATAGAAGCTTTCATTGTATTTCCTTTGTTATATTTATTTTAGGATTCTTTCCTACTGTACAACCATGAAAAATATCTTTGAAAAAGGAGATTTGAGGTAGTCCTTATAAGAAACAAGAAATTAATGAGATAAAATAACAAGCACAATGAATAACTGAAATATGTATTTATTCAACCCAAATGTACAAATGAGGAAACCTTGCATATATGGTCAAGGAAGAGGCAATACACCTATCATATGGATTGACAAGTGCCCCATAATATGGAACAAATGAGTAGAGAAGTGTCCTACAGATGTCACCCTATGGATCACTAGGAATGTGCAAACCGACAACCTATTTGACCAAGTCATCAACCTTGATGCCAAGTGTTGAGTGACCTTTGAGGTGAGATAGAAAGTATTCCAAACTCAAAAGGTATGTACATGAGGTTTACCAAATAACTTGGTAACCTCTAGAGGTCTAAAAGGTTGCACATTTAGTTAGACAAGATGATGTCTAACCTCGTCAATCTAAGTACGTGTAAGTATAATGAATAGATAAATTATTCACTCTAACACCCCATCTTAAGTGATACTTGGGAAGATCAAAAAAGTGAAAATAGATAGAAATGGGTCCCAACTATGCAGCCTGCTAAGGTATCCATGTACAATGTATTCTCTCACAAATGGGGAAAAAGGAGAAAATACATTGGGAACAAAACTCCTCTCCAAAAAAGAGAAAGAGAGGGATTTAATACCTTCTGAAAAGATGTCCCATGATAGGAACATCATAATGAAGAAATACTAAAGAATTTTGAAGTTGTAAACTCTGCCAAAGATGAACCGATGTTTAGTTGGAATCAACAAACCTCCAAGAAATGTAGATCAAGATAAGAGATACAAGAAACTACATGAATGAACATATGAACACTACTCAACCATGAATACATTGATACCTATGAAGTTGAAATTATAGATAGTACTATGATTCTAGAGTAATGCATGAGTGACATGTGTACACTACTAAAATGTGCAACATTGTGCTCTACATAAATACTAGAATCTCACAAAATTTGATCCAGTGAAATAATCCCCCATATGAGAGATAAAGATAGATGGTCATGTAATCCCCCAAGTAGAAGGTTCCTCCATTGCTCCATTGATAGAAGAATTAGCATAACGGTGTCATAATCCCCCCTTAACACTAAGAGATATAAGAAGTTCAAATGAAATCAAGCATAAAAGTGTGCAAGGAATGTAGACCCAGAATTAGGTCCAAAAGATGTACAAGAAATCGAAAAAGGGTGTGCATCAAGGCACACACACATGAGGCGAAAATCATGAGGATCCATTGTTGTGATCTGAAAATCAAGGAACCACACACCATGTGGCGAGAACCACAAGGATCCATAATCGTGATGTAAAATTAAGGCTCTACACAACCCCTCATTACACTTTATAATTCAGTATAAGTACAAAATTTTCTCGATATGGAACACACATTCAGTTTTTATGACACTATATGTGAGTGCATTTACAAACTTATTTGTTGTTTTGAGTTCTTACAAGTTTATGTCATGAGGTGGATTAAGAAGATATAGATTAAGTATGTCTTTTAAACCTAAAAAATGACAAAAACTTAAAATGAACCTACCCTCCTCGTTTGCAATTTATTGTAAAATGAAAAAAGCCCCCCATTTTTCAAGCATTTATAAATCCTGATATCTTGATTTAACCACTTATAGGTTTTTTTTCCTTTAACAAAAAAGCTATCAAATGTCACAATAAATGTTAGAGTGATATGTTATAATAAATGACAGAAAAAAAAATGCTTAAAAAACTATGAGAGGCCATGTGGGGATTAACTCGCTCCAACAAAACGTGAAGGTTGTGTTGGCCCACAGTTGTTGTTGCACCAAGAGATCGACCTATTAATGTCTGATACAACTGTCAGAGTTAACAGATCCATGATAGGTGGTTAGTCCATGTCACGAATCCCGAGGGGAGCACTGACCATCTGCCAACAAACTCCCCCTTAGCGTTACCCGAGGGGATTCGAACCCGACACCTTTGGCTTTGACATCACTTGTTGGCCCACAGTTGTTGTTGCACCAAAAGATCATCTTGTTAATCCCTCATACAACTGCCAAAGTTAACAGATCCACAGGAGACGATTAGTCCATGTCACGAATCCCGAGGGGAGCGCTGACCATCTCCCAACAGATTGCAGCAAAAGATTTAAATGACCTATTGCAAATTAAAAAAAAGTCGAGACTAACCGGTACATGTGGGCACCTCCAAAGGTGATGTCGCCTCTGTTGGAATTTAGATAGCAGATGCACGCTTTTGTAGCGAAAACGCCTTCTTTGACCAATTCAAGAGAGCACAAGAGAGCATTTTCTCTCCCTCATGTCGACTCGATTTAATAATCACGCACATCGACGTTCATATTCTTGGACTATGCTTGCATATGGTCAGAGCCCTTTGCATTTGACAAAGTAATCTCTTGGTGGATATCTGGTCATACCTTTAGAGATTAAGACTTTGTAGGGATGTGGGCGGTTACATAAAGGAATCGCCACTCAGATTTGGGTGAAAATGACCACCACGCTAGCGTGCTAAGTGGGCAGAGGTCACGGTATACAGATGAAACACCTCTCCTCTGATGAAACGGCTCTCCTCCACCTGTAAATTGTGCCACAAAATGGCGTTGGTTGGGTTGCAAATCGTGCCCTCTGATGATGCTTCTCGAGCTGCACATTGTGCCCTCTTCTTAGCAAAAAATCTTGCCTCCCTTGCTAGCTATTCGCATGGGTCTGTATGCATGTGTCCTTGTAAAATCGCCGCCTCTAATTACTAGGAACAGGTCATAATTATGTCGTAGCAGATGTTGGAGCCTCCGCAAGCACAAATTCAAACACTACAGACAATGCTCACGCATAGACTTCAGCCAGCAGCAGAGATTCAAACGTCACTCGCTTCATGGTTGGGGTTGTGGGGTCAATTCCATGAAGAAACCTATTTCAAGCTTTCTTGTAGATGATTAATACACAGTAATTAAATGAATCTCACAAAATACTTACAAAATAAATTTTGTTCACCCTAAGGCCTGCAAATATCTGTCCCTAGATCTCTGACACCATATAAAAAATAGGAAATTAATGAGATAAAAAAACAAGTACAATGATATTTATTCGATCTAAATGTACAAATGAGAAAGCCTTGCATATATACGCAAGAAAGAGGTAATCCATCTATGATGTGGATTGACAAGTGCCTCATGATGTGGCACAAATGAGTAAACAAGTATCCTATACGTGTCAACCTATGGATCACTAGGAATGTGCAAACCAACAACTTATTTGACCAAGTCATCAGCCTTGATGCCAAGTGTTGAGTGACCTTTGAGATGAGATGGAAAATCTTCCAACCTCAAAAAGTATGTGCATGAGGTTTACCAAATAACTTGGTAACCTCGAGAGGCCTAAAAGGTTGCACATTCAGTTAGACAAGATGTTGTCTAACCTCATTGGAACCTAAGTACACTTAAGTATAGTGAATAGATAAATTATTCACTCTAACAATCCTTTCACCATTTATTCACTTTCCAACTACTAAATATATCAATACTTGTAATCATGCCATATTTTATCCACTTCATCAATGAGGGTAAGAAGAGTCTTGGAAGGTGATTCCATGAAAAAATATAAAAAGGTATATAAAAAATCCTTCAGTTCTAACTTTCCAAGATTAAAATGGGAATCATCCTCAAGATCCCTAAGGGTGATTACCATTGTAATAAATTTGATCTACTTCCGTAACCCTATATGAGTAAGTTGATAGATGGAAGGAAGGTGGGATGATAATAAAGGCACACATAGAATAATATTGAAGTGTCCTCTATTCATCTCAACTAGACTACTCTATATAACATCAATTGTAGAAACAACATCCATGCAAATATTGAGATTAATTCATCACTTATGTTAAGAAAAGTGTTGGTTCTTGATGCAACCATGTTGTTCATATCACTTGAATAAAGTAGCCATGTCGGAGAAGGTGATGAAAAGGAAATAGTTTTGAGAGATTTAATTAATACTTTTCTTATGTTGTGGGAGGATGGGGTCCCACTTAACAACTCAATAAACTTTATTCTATTTATTTTAAAAGAGGTTCAGTGAGAGATTCTATTTATTTCCTCATATATGTTGACTCATTGTATCTACCATTTTTGAGTGACCCCACTTGGCACTCATTTTAGTTTCTACTCTTTTAGCATAAGAGTTGGAATTATTTGGTTGATTTGATATGTTTACTTTCTTCTCCTATGTACCTAAAGTATTTTATTATTTCTAACCCTTTTGATATTGGTTGGAGATCAAGGCAATGCATTTTGAAGACTTATCAGATAGTATCACTATGTAAATGTGGACCACCAATTTATTATAACATCTTTAAGAGATTCATAAAACCGAGTGAATTTATCTTAGCACAACTTGAAAATAGATATCTTCAAGAGATCACCATGTTTCATGCACTAATCTACCATTGGTAAATTTATATTCACAAGTTACAAAGTATCACAAGTTGAAGCATAATAAATTATTTCTCTTAAGAAAGGAGCTTATTAACATAAAATGAAATAGATTCATAGATTTACAATCTCAAATTGCAAAAATAAAGAGAAAATAACTAATAGTCTTATTCATATCAAGAAAAAAAATCATTTGTAGTGTTCTATCTTCTAATATTGTAGCTTTTCTATCCGAGAATCCTCTAAACTCCAAAATAACAAATAATTTTGATTTTATATCAATTCCCAAGACTCAAGTTGTAATAGACCATATTTTTCTAGGTACATGATACTCATAAATATCTTAATGATATAGATTATCTAGATTATAGTGCTATTCTATGCTTAGGCATATACTTACAAGCTAATTCATGCAAATGCTCAAATATAATATATCCCTTAAATTTTACATAGGAGGATCCTACCATATCAACAAAATTTTAGAGACCACATCTAAAATTATGGTCATTCTCTGTATATCACTCTATATGTTCCTTGAATTACATAGTTAAGATGACAAGATACGATCTTGATTTAAAATCTCAAGTACCTCTTTAGCAATCATAAAGCATCTAAGTTTTCCATGTGGGAATTGACAATATCTCCACACATAAATCAAATGAGTTTGATACCTCAAAAAATATGTTTAAAGCAATGTATTAATACATTCTAGGCTAACGCAAGAAGTTGGGTCCACAAAAGCTCAAAAAGTGGAAGTATTTTTGCTGTCTTTCAGAATTTGTCACACTTGGATTGAAAATTTGAGGCACTTACACAATGAATTTTTAAAAAATCACTAATATAAAAATTTAGAATTTTTAATCTAGTTTCGAAATATGTAAATTATTCAAATACCCAGATTGTAGATATTAAATTTTGATAAGGATCTATAAAAACCACTTTTTAAAAGTCTATTTTTTTACCATACCATGCACGTGTACTAACACCAATTTTTGACCCAAATAAACGTGTTTTGATAATTCCTTTTGGGGAAAGAGAGATAACAACATGAAGATTGATGAGGAATTTTTTTTGTAATTTTTTGTTGAATATTTTTTTTTCTATTAAATTGTTATTGACCTTAATTGTTGTTTTTGAAAAGCAACGTGTACGAACAACATAATTTGACCTAAACTAAACATTTTTTGAAACTTTTTTTTTTTTGATTGTGTAGAGAATTGTTTGAAGATTGATGTCATATAATTTTTTTTACAAGAAATTTAACCACAAAAAATTTATTAAAAAATAGAAAAAGTTTGATATTTCAAGTCTAAGGACTAGTTTGCTTTGAAATTAATTAAATAATAGAAAATGTAATCATATCTTAATAAAAATTATATATTTGGAAACTAGACATCATGTTCTATAATGTGTTTTAATTTTATAGATTGATTCAGAAAAAAAGTTCGTCAGCCATATTGTCAAAGTTGGACATTCTTCTTCAATTTGCCCTAGCTTTTTAGTTGCAGGTCAAAGGCTAAGGCTCGGATTGCCAAGCCTTTCCCGAGCCTAAAACCAAGGTTGTATGTGGGTTGGGAAACCATATTTTAAATAATGCATACGCGTTACTTAAACGAGTACGCGCTATTTAAATGAAACTCGTACACATTTTGTAACACATACGCGTTATGTTTTTACTCGTTGGGTAAAGGTAACGCATACGCGTCATGAAACGCATACACATTCTATTTTTAGAACACGTATGCATTTCATAATGCATATGCGATTCTAATATAACCGTTTTCCCCTTATTTGAAATTTTTTGATACAACATGTTTTTCCTGCAATATTCTTTTTCTGTAGTATAGTCCGAAAGCGCCAATTTTTGCATTTTTTATTGTAAATTTGTCTTGTGCAAGGCATATTCTATTGCAAATTGGTTGAAAAGAAAAGTGTAGGTTGAATTTTCTGAAGTTGAATCAAGTACAAGAATAATTTACAAGAAGATTGAAAAAAGAGAGTTTTTGGATGTATTCATGATGTTTTTGTACTTCAAAGTTTATAGAAGAAAGGATCTTCATAGTACATAGTTTTATTTGAATATTTGAAGGAGATGAAAATTTAAAAATTGGTTACAAGTAAATCATTTGTTGTTTCATCAAAGAGGGTTTGGTAACCATGGGATCAAAGCAAAGACAAAGAAAAAAGTGTAGAAAGTCAATGACACCCGAAGAAATTTAAGCAAATAAAGCTATGGAGGCAAAAAGACAAAGGGATAGAAGAGAAAGAATTCTTCAAATGAAAAATTTGGAAGCATCTGGTTCCATGAATGTTGAAGAGGAAGCCATGAATTATGAAATGAATGTAGATGATGCAAATATGGAGATGGTGAATATAGAAGAAAATGCAATTATGGAGACAAACTCAACTATGCCTTCAACTTCAACTTTGAATGATATGGAAATAGTACCTATGCAAACAACTTTGGGTATGTCTTCAAATCTACCTCCCAATGATATGGAAAATGTACCTATTCCTCTCTAGGTATTTTTTTAAACCCAAGTCTTGATAATATTGATTTTTCTTGTTTAGATGAAGTTGGATACACCATTGATAATATCAATAATTCTAAGGTTGAAAGAATGCAAAAAAAAAAAAATGATGAAAATATATCTTATGAGAATGCAAATGATAATCAAATCCCTCATATTGATGAAAATGAGAATGAAATCCTTTTTACATTTGAAAATGAAAATGGAACCCCTTGTGTGAATGAAAATGAAACCCCTTGTATGCATGAAGGTGAAAATGTTTTTCTTACAATTGAAAAAGATGTGCTAGATAACCTTTGTGGTATAGTTTCTTGGAGAAAAATTATAACTTATGGAAATAAAATATATAAAATGTTTTTTTATAGAAAGAAATTAGGATTCCAATGTCAACTCATGGTGTAATTGATGAGAATGTGGAAAATGAGAAAAGTGATGAAAAAATTAGGTATTTTTGTAAAACCAAAAAAGAAATATGATTCAGTAGAACAATTCATATCTAGTGTTGCTAATGCTATTAATTTTATAGGTAAGAAAAGTTGATCTAAAGATAAAAATGCGGCTCGTCGTGCAATAACAATTGCTTTAGTTGATAAAGCAACTTCAAATAAAATAATGTTATGTAAGATTAGTAAATGTATAAAAGTAAATCCTAAAAGTTTGATAAGAGCTGCTAAAAGAAGAGAAAATATTGAAAAGGATTCAATTAATCAATGTTGGAGTTTTAGTGGTAGACTCCCAAGATCAGACATGAAATTAACTAATGAAATTAAATCTTTAATCGATAAATTTTGGCATGATAATATAGGATTATCACCTAACATTAGAGATGTTTTAAAATTAAGGTTGGCTTCCAAAATTCGTGTACCTCATCCAAAGCATCTCTTAGATATGACTCAAACTGAATTATATAAAAAAAAATTAGATGCTTCGATCTTACCATTGAATATTAAAATAAGTCAAAGATCATTTGAAAAGTGTAAACCTTGGTACATTAGAATGAATAAGCAACAAATCTCTTGTTGTTGTAAGACTCATGTACAATTTCATTATTATTATGATAGTTTTCGATATATACGATGCACTTTGCATGTTAACCAAATTATGCAGGACATTTGTGGTATCAATATGCCACCTGAAAGAATCAAAGATTTTATAGCAGGTTTGTTTTGTGAACCTTCTAACGGAAACTTATTTTATTTAAAATCATGTATTTTCTGGAGAATGCGATAGATGTTCTAACTTTTCATTATTAGGAGAATGTATGCATGAAAGTAGTTTAAAATGAATTTGGACAACAATTAGTAGATGTAAAAAAATTTTAAAATGTTGAGTATTCTTTAAAAGATGGAAAAATTGGAAAACATTGTGAGCTAATTATGGAAAAATTTAGTGTGCATGCATTTATTAAAGAATTTAAAGATAAGATTGTATTTAAAATATGTTCAACACTCTCAGTATGCTCATTGGCTTGATAATCAATTTCGTTTATGTAAAAACACATTCCCAATTGGAACTATATTGTTAGTTGTTGATTTTGCTAAAAATTATACTCTTGCTCCACAAGAAGAAATTCAATCACAGTATTATAATTCAGTGCAAGTAGCTATTTTTGTTCATATTGTTTATAGACATGCAGATGATAGCAGAGAAAATAATAGAATTTTTTTGAGAGAGTACCATTTTTATGTAAGTGATAATCGATTACATTCATCTAAGTTTGTTCAATATAGTTTTGATATATTTTACAAAAAATTAAAAGTAAGAGGAATTCAACTGCTAGAACATCTTATATGGTCAGATAATTGCACAGGTCAATTCAAAAATGCTAGGATGTTTTACTGGTTAGGTAGAGTTCATAAGGAAAATAATATCCAACACATATGGAGTTTTTTGAAGCCGGTCATGGTAAGGGAGAACACGATGGAGCATGTGCATGTATGAAAAGAGCTCTTGCTAGAGAGCAACTAAAATTTGAGGATGCTGCAAAATTTAGAGATGCACGTGCAATACCAAATTATCTACAAGAATAAGTGAGAGCTCAATAATTCACCGCTTCTTTTGGTTAGTTAAAGAAAATGATATTTGTTCTCGACAAGATTGTGAAACAATTAATGGATCTGCAAAATGACATTCATTTAAGAGTTCGAATGCAAACACATGCACAATATGGACAAGGGAGTTGGCATGCTTTTGTCAATTTTGTATTGCAGGTGATTGGGAGGCTTGTGAAAATATGGAATGGGTCGAACAATGGAAACAAAGAGCCTTAACACCTACATCGACACATGTTCAACATGGAACAATAATTGAAGATAATCAAGCGTTCGCATCAGATGATTATGATCATGTTTCTAATCTTGTACAAGAAGGTACATTATTTATTGAGTTGAATTTTATATGTATGCATGTTTATATGTGAATTAAATATAAGTCACTCTTTATTGAATTTTTTATCTATTTTTGTAGGACATGTGTATGTTGTTGTTGCACTTGAGGGGAATGAAGAGGAGAAGGAGTACTGGTTGGCTAGGTGTGTTGAGAGAAAACATAAGTTGGTACATCCTAGAGTGGATGATGATAACTTTGAGTATCCAACTGGTTCAGTCGTTGTTGTTGGCACCTGGCTTCAAAAATATTTGATAAGAAAGAACGACTTGCCTATATTTGAAGATTATGAAAGACACGGGAAGATTATACATTATTCACATTTGATTTTGACAACTAATATAAAACTAGTTAGATATCAAGGGAGGCCTACTAATAAAGTTTTATGGACACTTTCAATGGATGATCATGAGACAATCATAGATGCATTACAAAAAAGAGAGGATGCGGATTGTACAACAGAGTAAATAAATATTGGTAAGTATATCTAGTTGTACGCATATATTTAATTGATATATATATTTGTATTTAAAGTCATTTCCTGATTAAAGTTTTATATCATTTTTTGTTTCAAGTCTCCCTTAAAACTAGATGCTTTACAAAAAAGATAGGAGATGCACTCTTATTACAATGGAATTTGAATCTAGAGACAAGTAACTATATATAGTTGTCGATACATTTAGTTGAGAGTATAAATATAAAACTAAATTTAATTCATTGTCATTTTATAAAAAGTTTATAATTGATTTCATATCCCCTTAAGCCATCCCCTTAAGTCATTCTATTAGGACCCCTTAATCCATCCTCTTGCATCCCCTTAAGTCACTCTCTCAACACCCCTTAAGCCATTCCTTTATGTACCATTAATCCATCCTCTTGCATCCCCTTAAGTCTCTTTATTAATTCCCCTCAATACATTCTATTAGGGCCCCTTAATCCATATCCTTGTATATCTACCCTTAAGTCACTTTCTCAACACCCCTTAAGCCATCCCCTTATGTACCATTAATTCATCCTCTTGCATCCCCTTAAGTTTATGGTTTAGGGTTTCTAGGGTTCATGAGATGCTTAGAATAACTAATCTATATGGGTTTAAAGGGTTTAGGTTTCATCTCCTAGTCTTTAGGTCATATGGTTTAAGGTTTAGGGTTCTAGGGTTCATTCTATTAACTCCACTTATGTCAAATCATTCTATGACCCTTAGGTTTCTAGGGTTTCTAGGGTTCATTTTATCAACTCCACTTATGTCAAATCATTCTATGACCCTTAGGGTTCTAGGATTTCTAGGGTTCTAAGGTTTCTAGGGTTTCTAGGTTTCCACCCTCTTACATCCCTTCAAGTCATTCTATCAAATCCCCTTAATCCACCTCTTGCATCCCTTGAATTACGAAATGCTTAGAATAACAAATCTACATGGGTTTTAAGGGTTTAGGGTTGATCTCCTAGGATTTAGGTCACATGGTTTAGGGTTTACGGTTTCTAGGGTTCATGAGATGCTTAGAATAGAAAATCTACATGGGTTTTAAGGGTTTAGGGTTCATCTCCTAGGATTTAGGTCACATGGTTTAGGGTTTCTAGGGTTCATGAGATGCTTAGAATAAAAAATCTATATGGATTAATGGTTTAGGTTTGATCTCCTAGGATTTAGGTCACATGGTTTAGGGTTTAGGGTTTCTAGGGTTCATGAGATGCTTAGAATAACAAATCTACATGGGTTTTAAGGGTTTAGGGTTCATCTCCTAGGATTTAGGTCACATGGTTTAGGGTTTAGGGTTTCTAGGGTTCATGAGATGCTTAGAATAAAAAATCTATTTGGATTAATGGTTTAGGGTTCATTTCCTAGGATTTAGGTCACATGGTTTAGGGTTTACGGTTTCTAGGGTTCATGAGATGCTTAGAATAACAAATCTACATGGGTTTTAAGGGTTTAGGGTTCATCTCCTAGGATTTAGGTTACATGGTTTAGGGTTTAGGGTTTCTAGGGTTCATGAGATGCTTAGAATAACAAATCTATATGGGTTTTAAGGGTTTAGGGTTCATCTCCTAGGATTTAGGTCACATGGTTTAGGGTCTAGGGTTTCTAGGGTTTATAGGGTTCCGCCCTCTTACATCCCTTCAATTCATTCTATCAACTCCCCTTAATCCACCCTCTTGCATCCCATTAAGCCACCCTCCAAGGACCCATTAAGCCATATCCTAGGGTTCATGACATGCATCCCCTTAATCCACCCTCTTACACCCTTTAAATCATTCTATCAACTCCCCTTAATCCACCCTCTTGCATCCCCTTAAGCCATCCTCTTAAAGGACCCTTAAGTCATATCCTCTTACATACCCTTAATCCACAATCTTGCATCCCTTAAGTCACTCTCATAATTCCCCTTAAGCCATCCTCTTAGGGCCCGTTAAGCCATATCCTAAGGTTCATGGCATGCATCCCCTTAATCCACCCTCTTACATACCTTTAAGTCATTCTATCAACTCCTCTTAATCCACCCTCTTACATCCCTTCAAGTCATTCTATCAAATCCCCTTAATCCACCCTCTTACATCCCTTGAAGTCATTCTATCAACTCCCCTTAATCCACCCTCTTGCATCCCCTTAAGCCATCCTCTTAACTCCCCTTAAGGAATTCTCTTAGGACCCCCCTTAAGCTATATCCTCTTAGGTCCTCTTAATCCATCCTATGGAAAACATCATTTGAATTTGTATGGAATTTATAAGATCCAATTTTCTAACTTTTACTATATATTGTTCTTTTCTCGCATGAATTATTTACTTAAATGACTCATAGAAACTATAGCTACTTTACTTACATTAATTATTTTTGTAGGTTCTCATCAAGTCGGTCTACAATGTGATTGTCAATGAAAAATTATTTTATCAAGAGACTATGTAAATATCAATTTTTGGTTTTCACCTAAAATTTGATAAGCTTTAATTGTATGTACATGCACATATATTTTTATTCATGTTATATAGTTGTATTAAAAAACAATATACACTATATATGTTTGTTCAATGTATGAACGTCAATGAACTTATTAGTCACTTTTTAAATATCTTGTTCCAATTTTATAGATTATACATTTCATGTCTTGTATTTACCACATTTTATATAATTGTTCAAATATTTGCTAGAATTGGAAAATAGTTAAAATTACCTACCCTTAATTTATTATGAATATAATCTAAACTATTTAAGGAATGTTTTAATTTTTCACCTAACGATGTGATAGATTATATATATATAATTTGATTGTAGAGATAATAATTTATATAGTGCATGTATTACTTGAAAATTAGATAAAATATCTAGATCTACATACATGAGTGCATATAATCATCAAACTGAACATAACACGATCATAATTGACTACATACATAATCATCACATTAAAGTCAACTGATATAAATAAACACAAATATGTATATGTCAAGTCCAACACATATACTTAAATAAAACTAGAGATCTTTGGTCTATTTAAAATTTAAAACCATCTAACTATCAGGCCAATCAGTCAAATCAAGTCTCCTCTTTGTTCTAGGTCGATTAGATGTACCTGCATCATGCTGTAAAAGAGTACAAGAAACTTGAAATTAGATTTAAAGTTATTTAGAAATTTTGATATAATTAAACATATTTAAACCTGAAAATATAAACTTTTGGATAAAAAATATAAATTTAATTAAATATCTAGTAAATACAATAAAAATGATTTTTAGTATGCATAAATTACCATATGATCATGTGAATCTACTAGCACATTTTATTCAATGGGTAGCATAACTGTCACTTGAGAAGATCCAAATGACTGATCTACTATATCCTGCATATTCATATAAAGCAATCAATTTATGTTAAAACCTCGAATATATATATATATATATATATATATATTAACAAGATCCGTAAAAAATGTTTAGGATATTTAGTAAAGTTTACAACCTCAAATGATATGGCCTCATGATCACACACCTGAGATTGTCGATGCATAAATGCTGACGATGTCTTAGGTGCACCTGTGATGGGTATCTCATGAAATCCCTACATATAGATGTACAACAGTTTGTATAGATCATTCACGCATGTATATGTAAATTTAAAAATTAAATTAGATCTATGATGTGTATTTAATTCAAACTTAACAAGTTTTTTGAAAGCACGCACCTGAGCTAATGATGGCTCAGGAGCGCTCACCACAACTTGTGGTTGGTTAGCACTAGGTATCATATGACCTCCCTGCATCTAGATATGATATATATCAATCACACATCATGTGTACACATTCAAAATAAATTAGATATATCCACACAAACTAAATTTAATATATATTGGTTTAAGTACCTGACCAAAAGGTGAGCCCATATCTACAACACTCGACATATAGACACGATCATTTTGAGTTTCAGGCATTGTCTGATCATGCATCTACACCAAACACTTATTGAATTAATATTGTATTATATATATAATTTGATGTTATTATTTACATGAATTTTGCACATTCCAAAAAAAAAATTAAGTTCAAAAGATGAACATACCTATGTAGGATGATGCTTAGAATATAGTAAATCCATATATGACTCTGTCTCAGATGCATGTGGGTCACCTGAAGTGGATGCCTGAGTATTCCTATTGCCCGAGCCTCCATGCTCTCTATTGACCACTTCAGCCGCCGCGTGTGAAGTCTGATGAGTGAGATGTCCTGAAAGTGAACTCAATGCTCCTAATGTCGATAACATGGTTTGCTATTGAAATGCAGCGGAACACTAGGAGAAGGAGGAGGAACAATAGGAGCAATTGGAGCACGTCATTGAGGATCAACACGTGCTCCTAATCTATGTTGGGGCATGCCACGCCCAACTCCCTGAAATGACCTCATATCAAAATAGTTGGGTTTTAAACCCAACTCAAACTCTGCCCATAACTTTCTCAAAAAGTATAGGGGCACCTCAGAATTTCCATGTGGTGGACTATCAAACACCATCCACCATCTATCCCAAAAATGTGCAGCTATCTGGGGGTGCCTACACCATAAAATTGAAATTCGTTTTTTGGTGGGTGGAATTGGTTGGTTAGTTTGGGGGTTAAAAAAATATTGGCACATGGCTTGTTTGTAATTTTAAGGTCATTAATTTCTTTATAAGACAATCCATCTGCATAGAATTGTCTCCTCTCTTCTCTCCATTGATGGAACCTATCTAGGTCCACATCAATAGATCGAACAAAATCGACAATAGTTTGCATCATAGATGCAAACGTGCGAGATGGGGGGGGATTCTAGGTTCATTTTTTATCAGATCTATATTTCCTTGAATCACCATAAGATTTTCCCTAATGCTCTCTCTCAACTGATCCTGATCTACTATAGGGGGTGGGGGTTAGGAGGTGGAGAGTTTGGAGGCATGGGGTTTTCTTGTGGTGGTGGGTTTGGATCTATGGGATCTATAGGAATTTGTGGTTCAGGCATAAAATCCTCTATGTTAAATATGGGATCCATGTGAATGTAACCAAATGGCAACTGCATGTTGAACAGTTAAAAAATATATATCAACAAACTAATTAAATAATGCAAGTGCAATTTGAAAGTTATTTAAAAATCACATTGAACGTGCACAAATTCAAAATACAATTCATTTGAAGACCATTTGATTTATAACATTAAAAAATCCATAGCATGTACACATTAAGTCTATAATTTAAGTTTGTAAGTTTTGAAAATTTCAAGTTAGTGGTTTACAATTTGAGTTTTGGGTAATGGGTTTGTGTTCATATTTTAGAATGTAGGGTTTAGTGTCTAGGGTTTTCTTGATTAATGATATGTGATTATGTATGGTTTGGAGTTTTCATATAGTGAAGATATAGGTTTTATGGTTTAGGGTTGATAGATAGGATTATATGGCTTATGATGTATATGCATATAAGGTTGTAACTTGGAAAAGGATCTAGACATCTATTTCAAGGTTTGGGGATTTTGAACTATATATGTACATATTAGAATAACAATAACCATTAAGATAGAAATTAAAAAAATTGGTGCAAGAATAGAATCATGGTCTAGGGCGATTCCCTTAGAAATAGAAGTGCAATAGAGAATGGAAATTTGCTAGGTTATAGGAGAATTGAGGGTAAGAACATAGCATGCATGGGAATGTGTGAGAAGTTAAACTATAGAGATAATTAGAAAAGTAGTATTATATAATAGTAATTATTGATAGACAAGCATATTAAATATAAGGATGTTTAAACATATAATAATAGAAACATAGGAATCATGGTATTTGAAAAGGGGAAATGATAATAGGAGTTAGCATAGAACAAAAAATATTGTTCATATGAGAGACATAAAAGGTATGAGAATTATATTATTTTAAAAATAAAATTACTAAACAATAGTATAGTATGAAACTAAAGGATGCAAATAAATTGAAATAGTGATTAAAAGTAATAAATGCAAGAAATAAGGAAGCCAAACTACTAAATCATGACATAATAGGGAAGGCATATAGTTGGGTTTAATCATTTGCCTAATTATATAAAGAGTTAAGAAGATTTATTTAAGGTTAAAATTTTATCAAAGAGGATACATGGTAACTTATGATCTAGAATTTAGGTTTCAATAGAACCTATACTTTTGGTTCTAGGTATCTAATACTTAGGTAAAGAGGGAAATTCTCTATGATTTAGGGTGTAATGGGCAATATATATGCATGATATATTGTTTTTAAGGATTTTTAAATATATATTGATTTAAATTGTATGCATGTGCATATGTATTTGTAAATGAATTGGTTGCATCCTCTTAATTTGTGTTCTAGTAAGAACAAGTTGAACATATTGAATATGTTGAGAAACAACTTGAGTATGTTTAAGAAAAAATTCAAGAACACATAGAAGAACAAGTTGAACAAGAACATGTTAAATAATAGATTAGAAAAACAATTGTTAGAGATGTGAAATTGGAGAATTTAGTTCAATAAGACATTGCTAATAGATTTTTTTTTCAAGTTTAAGATAAAAAATTTAATGGATATAGATGAGGAAATTTTTTTCAATATGATTTCATCTAGGGATATGTTGCCTTATATTAGAATTTTTTAAATATTTTAGTAATTAATAGATCCAAAAAACTTCGGTCCATGAGATCGAATATAGTTCATATAAAGTTTAAACAATATACATAAACCCTTGACTTGATTATTAAAATAATTAGCATAATTTCTAATTGCAACCCTTGATTTCTAACTCTAAACCTTACCCTAACACTCACTCTAATTCTAACTTGAACCATAGACCCTAAATATAACTTGAACAATAATTTATTCTAACTTGAACTCTAACCCTAAACCCTAATTATAATTAAATCCTATCATAATGTTAGTTGAACACTAACCCTAAATGCATATAAACCTTAATCATAACCCTAATTAAATATCGATTGAATGTTTAACTCTTGCTAAAATTACAACCATAACTCTAATCCTAATTTAATTTTGACCCCAACCCTAACCCCACACCAATTGAACCCTAATTCTAACTCCAACCCTAACCTTGATCTTAAATTTTAATTCATAATCATAATCCTAACCCTAACCCTAATAGAAATATAACCCTAACTCTAAACCTAGTTGAATACAGACCCTAACCTCAACCCTTACTCGAATATTTATCTTAGAACCCTAACCCTAATGAATTTTAACCCTAATTGAACTCCAACTTTAATTGAACCCTAACCAGGTAATTGAATTCTAATATTAAACAAGTAAACCTAATCATAACCCTAATTGTAATTTTGAAATCTGACTATAATATATATTAAAGTTTAACCCAAACCCTAATTGTACCCTAGCTTTAACCTAACTTTAACCTACAAATAGGGTTTTAGTTTACGTTTTAGGGTTTAGGTCCAAGGATTAACGGTCTGGGTAAATTAGTTTTTAAGGACCAATGTTTTTTAGAACCTAGGGTTTAGGGTTTTGAAATTTCTAAATTAAATGTGTCAAATTTAGGTTTTTTTTTTTTGGTTTTCGATTTAGAATTTTATGTTGTTTGTTTCATTGATGTTTTCGGTTAATTAAATGCAGTTTAAAAACTATAAAATATTAAATTAAAACAAACTAAACAAAAAAAACTAAATAGCAATTATAAAACAAAAATGCAAGATATAATGCGAAAATATGGCAGAATTCAACCAACCTTGAGGTCACTGAGGTCGGTTGCGTCGACGGGAGGAGGTGGCAGTGAAAATTTGAAAGAATCTTGACCTTTGAAATGCGTGCATTATCTTCTTCTCCTTCTAGCCCACTAGAATTGACAGTGAAAATGATTTTCATAGTCGCTTATTTAAAATAAAAAAATTATTCGAAACGCATACGCATTTTAGGTTCGTGTACCCGATCCGTAACGTGTACACATTATGGATTTAGGCTCGAGTACCCAATCCATAACGCGTATGCATTTTTTTAAAACACGTACGCCTTTCGTGCAAGATTTTTTTTTGGGCCGAAACTTCCCCTCTTCATGGACCCAACTTCTTGCACTTACCCTTCTATAGATTTAGATGCTAGATTGGAATCTTTTGATTAAACATTTTTTAAAAATTTTTTTTAAAAAAATTTATCATTAGATTCACATCTAAATTGATTATATTTATATATAATTTAGGATTCATAAGGACCCAAATATGAAAGGATTTATCCTATGGAAACAAGTGACTAACTACAATAGGAAACATGAATGCATTGGTTCTAGACTAGTTGGAATATTTATACTGTGGATATAACATGTTTTTTACTAATGAGCATGAAAGTGTCACTTAAAAAATTTAATAGGGATGATTGACTCCATAAACCACTTTAGCTATAAAAAATCTATATCCTTGGATGTGAGGAACCAATGAGTTAGAATCTATAATTAGTTGGACCTTGAAGCACATGGGATATTAGACATGGATAATTTTAAATTTTAAACACTATCATCTCAAGTTTGAAACACTCACTAAGATTAAATTTCTTTAATGAATAATTTTGAATTGGGTGAATAAAAGTATTAAATGAGAACTCTTGGAAAGTCATTCTAGATAGATCATAATTAAACATGTGGCTAGAAAACATAGACACACATGAATAGACAAAATACTCAAGGTTGACATGGAAGTCAAGAAAATTTTGACTATAAGAGATGAAATAAAAACTATCTTGTTTCATGAGATCAAATGAAATTCTCAATTTGGGTATCACTAAGCTCTTTGAAGAAATTTACTATGAAAGGTGGTAGGGTATATATAGAGCCAAAAAAATAATTCAAGATTTTGAATTCAATAGTCTTATGTTTAAATTAGACAATCTGTTGGGACACGAGTAAGAGGTTTCTACCATACCATGTATCCTACCTTTTTTCTTCTTTCTTCACATTCTATTATTTCATCTTTATTATTCAAACTACAAATTTACCTAATACATGTTTGTAGAATAAACACACTATATGTCTAATAAGGGTCCATATAAAGAAGCACAAAACCACAAAGAACATCGTTCATCTAAACTATCCCGCATGAGGATTCACCTCTAAATAAATGCTTCATAATGTGCATGCATAGTAGGGTTTATTAAATAACCAAAACGCAACTCAATATATTGCTTCAATATTAGGGGAAAGATAATGCTTATTTCAATATGGACAATTATAGGTGACTAGGAAGTATGTGAAAATGGATTTGGGGTGTCTATAAGGGGTACTCTAAATCCTCCATGGTTCAAATTGCATAAATAAATCAGAATAAATTTCATTCACTATGTTTGTCTTGTAAGGATCACAAAGTTGTCGTTTTTCTATACCATAGTATTTTATTTAGCCTCATAATCCCATACAAACTTCGTTAATCCCATCTAATTAGTTAATAAAATAAAATGCTCACATCAAAATGATGGAAGTTCAATACAATCTTACCCAATTTTAAAAAAATAAATTACTTGATAACTTTTTTTTTCATATCCTAATTGGAAGAATCATCAAGTATGTTATAAACAAATCTAATATATTTTAAGTTAATATATATAATAATTGTGATATGGATAAAATAAAATAATAAAAAATAAAAAATTAAAATTACATATGTTTTTGTTATTATAACTCCGTCCACGCATGGCGAAAGATTGCACCCAGTTTATTTTTCATTGCATGCGAGGCCAAATAATAATAAATTTGTGCACGTTTACCCTCGACTTATTCCATGTCAGTTTAAGTTCTGCATTTATGCTCAATTTCTTGTACTAAGCTAATCATGAATTTTCCTGCACTCGAGCCAACATGGTATTTTATAAGAAAAGGGGCTGATTCTGATTGCTTATTTGAATCAAGTTTGTTGGGAACATAAGAATGGACACTACAGATAATGAAATTCTTGAAAACCATAGCCATCATTATGCTCTATCCTATCCGTATGGTCTTGGGAGATTCTTTTCTAGCCTCAGACCACCGTTATAGGGTGAACACAGATATTTCTTCAATATTTACTATTGTTCTCCTTGAGGCTGCATAATCCAAGCACGTCATTTATACCATAATTGCAGTATAATGACGATTGGTCACGATGATAATCAGCACAAGAACAAGGCTAAGTGGGTATTGGAGTTCCTGAAATCTACACGTGGAGCCTCTCAACACAGGTGATGGATTCGTCATTTCTCTTAAAGAAGATGATGGATCTTGAGGTGGGGGGCTTTTAGGATGGGATGTGTTTAAATATAAGGTTATAGTTTATAGATATAGTTTAGATGTAAAGAATAGATATTGTTACAATATTAGTATGTATAAAAAAGTTCGTATAGAAGGTTTTTATATGCACATGTGTAAACAGAGTATCAAGATAAAACTATATATTTTGGAAGGCTTTTTCAAGGTCTCTCAATAGAATAGTAAGGGTATGTCTCATGCAGCTGCTTAGTTTATTTTGATTAGCAGTTATTGATTATTTTGACTAGCAGCCATTGCTTAGCTGGTGACCCATGAAGAGTGCTCATTTTTAAGCAGTCAACATAAATTTGTATTTAATAGTTAATAATAATTTGTGCAATTAAAAATTCAAAAGAAAAAATAAAAATAGATTTTAAAAAGGAGGGAAAGAAATTAGTGGAGCCATGTGGCATCTTTGATATTATGCAGCTGCTGCTTATTTCCAGGCCCCGTTTTTTTTCAACAGCTTATTTTCAATTCTTAAGCAGTAGCTGCTTAAAAAGATTCCAAATTATTCTTTCCTGTGATAATTTATTTTTGCATGGGAACACTCCAGCTGCTTAAACTGCTTAAGTTTAAGCAGAAATCATGCTTAAGCAGCTGCATGGGGACAGGGGTTAAGTTAATTTTTCTTCTAGATCTTTAGTTTTATGGGTATGGTTATGGTTCTTTTTAATCAAATTTATTAAAAAAGAAAATTTGAAAACATCAATTTAAGGTTTGTCATTTTGCTTTCAATAAATTTACTTTTAAACAATTTTATAAATCATTCAAACTAAATAAATTTTAACTGTGATATTGCTATCAGGATTCAACTTTTACGAGTCAAATTCATTGACCCATGTTTCATGAAATATGGGTCAGTGAGTTTGACTCTAAAACTATACGATTGAATCCTGATAACAATATCACAATTTGACACGTCATGAAAAATACCTCCTATTTATAAACTCTAATTCCCTTCCATTTTAATTTCTTTTAAATTACAATTAAAACCTCAATTAATTATACGCAAATGTTAGCGTATCTATGTTTTTTAATTGCATTAGTTGATAGAGATACATGTGCAGAGGGTTGCTATACATAGACGGCTGAACGGTCAAATCACAGTGTTGAACTGGATTTTAGCACGAGCGGCGGCCGACAAGGAAGAATTTAAATTTTTTGGTCTCGAAAGGAGGCTGTTAGACTTATTCATATCTCATATAATAATGCCACTTTTTTGTCCATTCCACGTTTCCTTGTCCTTTAAAAGTTTCTCGCAGATGATCATCCGTGAGTAAAAGAAAAAGAAGCGATAGCTGAAACTGTGAGCATGGACATCCACACCATTAGCTGGTCTTTGCTTGGCGACGGAGATAAGAATAGCAGAAACAAGGTGGATGAAGTTTCTACTAATGTAGCTGAGGAGATGAAATCCAAGGCTGGCGGACTTACACTCAGCAAGCAAGATGATGCTCCCAAACATAAAAAAAACCCACCTGGAAATGGAGAGAAAAGAGCTTCATCTTGCTACAGGGGAGTGAGACAGCGGCCATGGGGAAAATTTGCTGCGGAAATACGAGATCCCACTAAGAAGGGCGTCAGAGTTTGGCTGGGCACCTTCGATACAGCTGAAGACGCAGCGCTCGCATATGACCGTGCTGCCTTCAGGATCAGAGGATCGAAAGCTATGCTCAACTTTCCCCTTTACTTCGCTAACTCTAGTCATTCGTCACAGACTAAAACTGATTTGGGTGGAGGGCATATGGAGAGCGGTTGTAATTCCAAAAAGAGAGCGAGAGAAGAGACGGAGACAGTGGAAGTGATGTTGCCTCCTCCTTCAACTTGCTCTTCCATTCCACGACAATAAATTACTGGGAGTGGGACACTGCAAGATCTTTTCACAGCTTGCTAAAGATTTTACCAGTTTCCATATGCTGTGAGGAAACTGGAAATCTGTAGTTTCATTTAAGGTTGTCGCGATTGATTTTCTATATTTCAATAGATCACAATGTACTTAAACGAACTGATCAGTTATGGTCAATTGATCATTGTGTGAAATTTTTTCTCTTTCATATTTCTCTTATTTTGTATGATTCGCTCAGACAAAAATGGCTGCATTTGAGTAATCCTAATAGTGACATCATGTAAAGATTATTTCCGACATTTTATATTTAATATATCTGTGGAATGATCTTTGTTCTTGGGCAAAGCTTTGGAATTCATATTTCAGAAGTAAGCATCGATAATCAGCCAACGATGAGTGCTTACTTGTTAGGCTTTGTGGCAGTAATTATGAATATAATAATATGAGTCCATGTAAAATTTTGACTTAGAAGATTGGTTTAGTTGATAAATTATTATTATATGAATTTTCTTGTTAATTTTTAAATTTTTGATGTGATTAAATTTTGATGGTACAAAATATTGGTTATAATATATTATTTTTATATAGCAATAAAATGTATAATACTTATGTTCTATTCAAAAAAATTATTTATAGTTTTAATTTTATTAATTTTTTATATTTAAAAATTTATTTGTTTTATTCATTTAAATAACATTTTTCATCTCTTAATAATTCATATGCATTCTAAAATAATATTATAAAATAAAATAACATTATAAGGAAAAGAAGTTTTTCAAATCTTTTTTCTACACTATTTACAATCAAATGAAGAGCTGAAAGTTAAGCCACAAAACACATTACAAGATGTCACAACAGTTAGGATAGACTACCATTAAAGAAATTCATAGAGTATGCACTAGAGTTAGTATTTTCTTTGAATAGCTATAATTCAAAGAAAGTAATTTATTTTTATTGTATTTATAGTTTGCAAAATGAGAAATAAATTGAAATGAAGTAGCCAAACATAAGGGAGACATAAGCTTGCTCACGAGTTAATAAATACTTGTGTATAGAGCTCATAAAGGAATGAGATGAAGACATCAAGTCATTCAACTCTTCTACTGATTGTAGATACTCAAAATTGTCTTAGCCTATGAGTAACACTTTTACACTAATTATAGTCATATTCCTAATGATTAAATAATGTTCAATTATTATCTAATTTCATATTCCATTATTAACTAAATAATTTCATATTCCATTATTAATTAAATAATTTTATATTATTTAATTAATTCACTTTAATCTTATTCATCCCCATTAATCACATCCCTAATTATCTTTATTATTCTAAATTAATTAATTCAAAAATATTAATTTAATTAATTAATTATCCATTATCTCTTTCTAAATTAAGTAATTACTTTAATTATTTAATTATCCTATATTCTCTCAACATTATCCATTCCTCAATAATAAATAAATTTAATGATCTAATTTATCTAATTCCACTTGCACATTACTTTAATAATTCATTCATTTAATTAATTATTATAACATGCATTTCCATCTCATTTCTAATGAACACTTTCTCTAAGTTGAGTGACTAATCAATTTCAGTTTATTGACCAATTAAATCATTTCACTCCTTCTCAATATGAGCTAACGAAGCAATCAATTCCCTTAACTAATTCATGAAAATAGTTAACTAAAATCATGCAACCAGATGCAGTTAGTTAATTTATCTATCAATTCCTCTCATTGATTCTCCACCATTGATCTCTTTTGTCTTTCTTTCAATCTTGATCATTCATCCAAATCAATTTTTTCTATAAAATAGACTTTCATTCTCATTTAAAGTTTAACCACAAATCTTTGATATTTTGTATTCTTTATCATATTCAGTATTAATTTGAGCTTAAAGAAATATAGTGCACAAATAAATATGAGAGCAAAGGAAAAATATAGAAGAACAATGGAGATAAATCAATTGTGACATAAGGAAGGTATATGCTTTGGTTTATTGTTTGATTTCTTATGTTGAGTATGCTTGATTGTTAGATTAGACATATATTTGTTTGAACCTTACAGTCAGTGGTTGTTGTTTATAATTCATGTTGATTAATCCTATTTTTTAGGTGTACAAATGGTGAACTCAATGTAAACTAACATTTCTTATGAAAATTTACAAAAAAAATTGAGTTACAAGTTCAACACCGCAATCATTTTATTCATGCATCGCATGTCAAGAATTTGACATGTGATTTATCTATAGAGCACCACATCTGAAGAATTTGACACTAAATTTGTCTATAGAGCACCACATCT
Organism: Sequoiadendron giganteum; assembly: GCA_007115665.2. NCBI lineage: Eukaryota > Viridiplantae > Streptophyta > Pinopsida > Cupressales > Cupressaceae > Sequoiadendron > Sequoiadendron giganteum. Next base: position 600,532,113 of record CM021109.1, read on the forward strand.
ATGCTTTTGTGGTGCATGCATAGTTTTTTGCACTACATTTGTCACTAGTGATTTTTTTAGTGGCTAATATTTTCCAATTAGCTAATAGTTGAAATTTGGGAATACAAAATTGGCTAATAGTTTGAGTTGTAATGTGATTTAAATCACCACATTTTTATTAAATTTTACTTAAGTATTGTTTAAATCGCAAAATTATTTATTTTATTAGAACTTTTAACTAAAAAAATTTCCACAATATTTGATACATGATTAGATTAGATTTGCCTAAATTTTATAAGTTATAGTCAAAATCTATATTAATTCACTACTATTATATCATAATTATTAGTTGATTTAGGGCCATATTTCCAATATTTAGTTTCCAATTTATTTAAAATATAATGTAGTGGCCCTCATTGTGTTCTATGAGGTAAAATGTACCTATGATTTGTAATGCTTATGTGGCCCGAAATAGCCTTTTGATTGTTGATCTTGTAAGATCAATTATCCAAAATAAATTCTAGGCCCCACAAGCATTACAAATTTATTAGAATTCTAAAAAAAATGAGCCACATGATCAAACAACGAACAATGACACCTTCCATGCAAAATATTTACAAACAATATATGCAATATTCTTCAACAAGAAAAAGCTATAGAATGAACATCAAGAATTTTCAAGGAAAACAAGAGTCCTTAAAGGTTGAGAGTTCAAGATTAAATCTTTGAGTTATAATACAATGAGGGATGAGTGTTATATAGGAGAAACCCTAATAATTTCTCACTTCATTTAATTTAAAAGCACTTAGTTAATTTAATAAAAAACTCTTAAGTTTAGCTAATGTGTATGAGAATAAATTAGACTAATAATTAATTAAAGATTAATAAATTATTAGCTAATGCATGATTACTCTAAAACCCCCTTGAAATAAACTTAGGGAGTAACTAAAAACCCTAAAAAATAATGCATGATAGGTCCCAACAAACAAGGACTAGTGAGGTACAAATGTACAAACAAAATATCTCTCACAACTAGAGAAAAGGAGAAAACCACAATGGGAGAAAAATCCTCTCCAAAAGAAAGAAAGGATAATGAAGGACTAAAAAAGCCTCCAAATAAAGGTGTGAAGGACTAAGAAGCCTCCAACCAAAAAAGGTTCCAAAAAAGAGAAACATGTAGAACATCACAAAAGCACGAAGAAGTTGTAGACTATTATCGAATGAAGATTGATATAGTGTTGAAATGAAGAACCTCTAGAAACAAGAATGCAAGAGTATCCATATGGTAAATGATCGATCTCACTAAAATACATGTAACCAACCATTGTTGTGCATTGCATCTAAAATTACATAGGAACAAGAACTAAATACGTAGATCACTCCAACACGAAATCGAGGAAGCATTAACATCAATAGTAGAAACCCCCCATAATGTCGAAAAAGGAGAGCCATGATAGGAACATTGAAACCATGTGAAACCAAGAAGTGCATGTAGGAGAAACAACCTACAAATAAAAGGGTGTGAAAACTAAGGAACACACACATGAGGCAATAATCACTGGGATTCACTGTTGTCATGGAAGGGACACTCACTTGAAAAAGGTGTGATGGAAAACCAAAGTAAAAATATCCCCCCATGGCATTTTACATCATAGTTTGATTACAAAAGGCATAATAGGATGTGAAAAATCTCTAAAAATTATACACCAGAACACCACTTTATCTTAGTGCATCTAAAAAAGAGAATGTCCATGAAAAAAAATTCTACAATGCCCAAAATAGACAAAATACTAGAAATACATATAAAACAACAAAAAATGAGTCATCCCATGCAAATAATTTTTTTTCAAGAGCTAATACGTCCAAGTAATTCACTAGAGTGCAAAAACACAAAAAAATAAATAAAATGTACCTAAAGAAATATCTAAAAAAAGTTCATGAATGGATATGAATATCTCTCAAAGAAGGTTCCAACACTAGTAGAATCATAAAAAATAGAGAAACTAGTCAAAATTTATGCGATTGAGACTAAAAAAAACACCTTTGAATTCAATAGGTTGTAGAATACACTAGAAAAAATAAACCCAATAACCAAACTAGCACCATTTGATCGTGCTTGGAACTAGCTTTCTGATGATATCTTGTTTGCCCAATTTTGATACCCGAGTGAAAAGTTATGCCCATTTTCTTGATTATGCCTATTTTGCAAAAATATCAAAAAAAATTAGCACCCCCATGGACTAGGCACTAGTTGCCCATATGACCCTAGGGTGGTAGATTTTTTTTTTTTTTAATTATTTTATTATTTTTTGTTTTTTCATTTTTTTGCTTTAAAAAAAAAAAACAAAAAAACAAAAATCAAAGAAGATTTAAAATTTTCTCCTATAACCCTAGTTGAAGAAAAAACCTCATAAATTGAGAAGGGGTTCACTAAATCCTTGCTAAGATACCATGTTAGAATTTTGGAAAATATGAGCCACAAGATCAAACAATGAACAAATACACCTTCCACGCAAGAGATCTGCAAACAATATATGCAATATTCCTCAACAAGAAAAAGCTACAAAATAAACCTCAAGAATCTTCAGGGAAAATAAGAGTCCTCAAAGGTTGAGAGTTTAAGAGTAAATCTCTAAGTTATAATACAATGAGGGTTGAGTGCTATATAGGAGCAACCCTAATAATTTCTTACTTCAGCTAATAGAAAAGCACTTAGTTAACTTAATAAAGAACTCATAAGTTTAGTTAAGTGCATGAGGATAAATTAGCTAATAATTAATTAAAGATCAATCAATCATTAGCCAATGCATGATTACTCTAACAAAATTGCAAGTACATTTTACCTCATGAAATATGAGGGTTGTTAGATTATATTTGAAATCAATGGTGGAAAGTAAATATTATAGTCTACCCCTAAAACCCCATTGATGATTTCCACTCTCATGCCCTACTTTTACATAAGAATTATTCTTTTAAATTGTAAGGATTTTCCATCATAATTAATAAATTTTCCTATTATTTTCTAAGATTTACCAATATTTTCTACAAAAAATTTGTGATGTAAAAAAATCGTCAATAAATTTTTTTTTTCAAAAAAAACGAAGGATTGACTAGTCGAAATTAATATTTTTTTCCAAAAAATGAAAGATTCGCCAAGATTTAATATCTTTTTTTATGAAGGTTTCTTAAATTTATGACTATCTGTCATAGTCTGCACTGCATTTGACTGTGTTTTAAACTTTTTATGTTTTGTTAACAATTGTTGTTTTTGCTCATTACACTAGATTGACAACTTTTTATCTAATATCCTAAGATTGCAATTATATTTATTGGGTTGTGTATTTTTCATAATTTTGTCAATTTTTGTGTTCACAAGTTTTGAGAAACAATCATTTATCTGCATCATAATCCTCTTGATTTTACACTGTAATCATCTTGTTTCTATGCCACACTCATCTAAAATTGGCACTGTAATAATTCTATTCCTGCACCACATTTTTCAGAGAGCTATAAATTGAGTTTTCAGATTCCATTTATGATTTGTATTATGATTCTGATAGGTTAAGCTTTCTGGTTACTAATATTTTTTTATCATATTTGTGGCAATAATTGCCTGCAAAGATATACTTTAAAACTACTAATGTCTTTCATTGTAGCTCACTGATTAAAGATACTTTTGAAACATGCTAATGAGTATGATGTAGGTTCACTTGTTGAAGACTATAATCTAAACATTGTGTCTTTCTTTTTCTAGAATAAACAATCTTCATTTGGGCTTTTACAAGAATGACTATATTTAGTGTTTGGTAGATTATATTGGAGTTGAGAAAATACAACTTCATAGGAGCCCAGTGACCTCTGCAAGCAAAGAATACCTGTTACAAGGAGAAACAAAGAGAAGCAACAAAGAGAATGCTCAAGAATGTGGAGCTCTGTATTCACCCAAAATGTAACATGAATAAATCATACAAAAGAGAAGTTTACAACCTCATATAGGTCAAAAAAACCCTAAAAGGGAAAACCCTAGGCTTGCACATTAATAATTAATAAAGTAATTAATTATTATGCACCTAATGTTAGCTTAAGTGTAAAAGAGGTAAAAGGGAACTTTAAGTAATTAAACAAATATTGTTTAATTAATAAAGTAAATAACCAATTACTCTAACACCCCCCCTTAAGCTAGACTTAGGGAGAAGCTAAAACCTAGAAGAAGCTACTGAAAGCAAAAGCAATGGGTCCCAGAAACAAGGCCAGATCAGGTACCCATGTACAAAATCAATGCAAACTAAATGAAATGAGTAAAGGAGAAAACCCAGTGGGAACAAAATTCCTCCCAAAAATAGAATGCAAGGAAGGAATACAATGCACTAATGAATGAAGGATAGGAGGTGGATAACATGATACACCCCATAGAGAACTTCTATCATATAAGTACATGTACAATGGTCTCCATAGGAGAGATAGAAAGAGAGAAGAAGGCCCCAGAATAATGAAGAAACTCCTATCACAATGGTAGATGCCTGATGTAGAATCCAAAAGGAGATCCTGAAGTGGCAAATGATATTCCTCCCCTCAGAAGAAACGGATCCAAAGGACAATGTCGAAGAAACCCTGTGAAGAGTGATGAACCAATCTGTCTCAAGATGTGTGCCATGATAGGATGCTGAAGAAACTCACTATCTGAACTGAAACAAATGATGCCAAATCCAAACTGATGTGGAGAATCCTAAAATGCAACCTCTGAATGCATAGATAATGGTGGGCGAATAGTGATAACCTGACTATCAAGGTAGAGGAGATGAATGTCCTCAAAATAATCCTCCAAATCTGTAATATAGGACTCCACAAACAAGAAAGATATGTCTGCAACATAAGAGTCCAAAGTAGCTATATCTGGAAGATGTATGATTCCCTGCTGCACTGAATCAAAAACAATTGGAGATGCTGATGAAGTCTCAGTCTGAAGAGTAGGAACTATGAGACAAACCTCTGATCCATCGAAACATGTAAGGGTGTCTAAATACTCAAGCTCCTCTAAAGTATCATGATCAAAGGGTGTATTCTCTCTCCAAGCAATCGGTAAGAGACAATCTGAAGTAGGATCCTTTGGGAATGGAGAGAGAATTGGGTCTCCATAGATGTCCCAAAGATGTGTCCAAAGTGGGTGAGGACAATCAATGTCCGATATAGCCAACACAGTGTCATGATAAACACTAGACAATATAAGTCCTACTATGTGATTTCTAATGATGTCCCATGCTAATTTTCCCTCTAAAGTGGCTGGTTCAGGTATGAGATCATACAAATAAGGCAAAAGATCAAGCCACCTACAATGTGTAAGTATACCCTTTGCCCATGACTCATAATTACCCCGTTCCAGAATAACAACTGAAGAGTGAGTAGAAAAACCCATAATAACTCTTCAAATGAAAAATACAGAGACTAAGGATCTCAACAATGGTAAATCATATCAACATAACCCATCCAACGCAAAAAAAACCCATGTAGGAGCCAAAATGACCAAGTAATTGAGCAAAGTGTAAAAACACACAAAGCTGAATAAAAAATACCTGGTAATTATTTTGATAAAATAGACTATATATCTAGAAAGATCACTGTAACACCTTTCCAATGCCTATTTGTTTGCGTAAAACGGAGTTCGGACACAAAAGATACGCCCCCGGGAGTGAAAAACACAAGATCTAACTTTGACTAGCAAAAACGACTGCAAAATGGAAAAATAAGAAAAAATAACTAGCACCACTGAAACGGTGCCACAACCAGCTTTCCGGTGATATCTCATTTTCAAAAATCCAAAGAAAAATGCCCATTTTATGCCCGATTTAGTGCAAGCTGCTCAAAAAGGTCAAAAAAAACACCTTACACAGGCCTCAGGGGCTAAAAATTCCTTCGGCCCCTGGTCACATGGACGACTAGGGGGCTGGTGCGTAGGTCCTGGAGCCTAAGCCCTTGGTCACCAATGTGACTGTAGGCAAGTGTTGTATGGGCCGGCGGCGGCTGGGTGCTTAACGCCTGGTCACCACATGACCATAGGCAGATGGCATAAGCCCGTGGGGGCTGGGCATTGTAGAGCGGCATGGCGGTGGACTGAGCGGCACGAGCGGCATGGTGGCTGAGCGGTGCGGGCAGCGCAATGGTGCACGAGCGGAGCACGGGCGGGGCGGGGCGGTGGCCGAGCGGTGGCCGTCAGGCGGCTCGCTGGTGGTGCGAATGATGTGTGCAGGCAGCACAAAAAAATTTAAAAAACCCTAGGTTTTTTTATTTTTTTGTGATTTTTGCTGCGGATGACCTACCTTGGGGCCATACGACCTTAGGGCAAATTTTTTTTTTGCTTCCCTGGTCGACTGTAACCAAAATCGACGAATGAACAGTCGATTTAGGGGTTTTTTGGCACTGCGAATCCAATGGCAATGTTCGTTTGGGACCAAAGTGAACCCAAATATAGGAGTATGCTAAATCCACTAAAAAAAACCTTAGAACCTTAGATTTGCTTCCAATGCAAAAATCTCAAAACAAGAACAAGCAGTTGTAGATCTGAAGCTCTAATACCATATTGGAGTTGAGAAAATACAACTTCATAGGAGCCCAGTGACCTCTGCAAGCAAATTATACCTATTACAAGGAGAAGCAAAGAGAAGCAACAAAGAGAATGCTCAAGAATGTGGAGCTCTGTATTCACCCAAAATGTAAAATGAATAAATCATACAAAAGAGAAGTTTACAACCTCATATAGGTCAAAGAAACCCTAAAAGGGAAAACCCTAGGTTTGCACATTAATAATTAATAAAATAATTAATTATTATGCGCCTAATGTTAGCTTAAGTGTAAAAGAGGTAAAAGGGAACTTTAAGTAATTAAACAAATATTGTTTAATTAATAAAGTAAATAACCAATTACTCTAACAGATTAGTGGCATATATGCTCTTCCCTCACATATTGTGTGACCTTGGGATCAGAAACATCACTAATTTTTAGTATTGTTGTTTACCTAAGGTGTAGTGTTAGTGTATGCTCTCCCATCGTGGCACGAAAGAATGATCTTGAGGGGGTATATGCAGGATCATGATCAGCCAAAAAGTGGCAATATGTAAGCCATATGATGGTCCATGTGGCTGACGACTTTTTTTTTACCCAAAATTGATTGAACGAAAAGGGTTTTTAGAGGAGATTCCCAGATTTCCACCAATATAAATTATTCTTTACTTTGAATTTAATAAATATTTATTATTCATTTTCTATTATAATTACGAATAAAGTCTTGATTTGTAGGTTGATTGAAAAAAATCTATAACTTTCAAATAGTATCACATTTTTTGAATCCGAAACATGCGTCACATTCTATGCTTCACATAATATAGAATTAAAAAATAAAAAATTGAATTTCATGAATTTTTGACCAAGTTAAGGTGGTTAAACAGACGAGCTTCTATATTTTTTAAAATTTGTAATAAAAAATTCATAATTAATTATTTACTTAGAAAAAAATGATTAAAAAATATGCACCACATCGAGACATGAGTCCTCTAATTATATATAAAAGTTTACAAATTTTTTTTATCATTTTATTGTGGTTAGGGTCGTCAGACAGACACCTACTTCTTATTTTTACCCTGAAATTAAATACTAGTGCATTGAAATTAAAAAATTTCACCAAATAGATTTTTTTAAAAAAAATAAAGGTCTAGTAGTTTAGAAACAACATTCAATTTTCTATAGATTCTTTTTTTACATTTTTTTGATATAATATAGATAACTTATTCAAATTTTTATTTACAGTTGTCTAACTCTAATTTTTTGTCTTTTTATTGCCACTTAAGGGCCTATATCTAAACATTGTGTCTTTCTTTTTCTAGAATAAACAATCTTCATTTGGGATTTTAAAAGAATGACTATATTTAGTGTTTGGTAGATTATTGGCATGTATGCTCTTCCCTCGCACATTGTGTGACCTTGGGAATCAGAAACGCCACTAATTTGTAGTATTGTTGTTTACCTAAGGTGTAGTGTTAGTGTATGCTCTCCCATCATGGCACGGAAGAATGATCTTGAGGATCAAAAGTTACATTATAAATATTTAATTTGAAATAGAAAGAATTTCTTGGAGGACTCATCACCCCTAGCTCTAATCTCAAGCATAATTTTTGGTGGGTTATATAAAGGGGGGAGAGTGAAAGCTATACATCAAGGAAAGCTAGCATTGTTCGAAGCCAAGCCCCATGACCCTCAGTCTGTCAAGATAAGGAGGTGATGAGTAGAGAGGAGAGCCTTCTCGAATCATGCTATTATAGGCGAGTTATATATTCAAAATAGACCCTACTACACACCTTTGTTTTCAGAAGCCTAGGAACCATTCAGTCATGACTTGTTTGAAGTGAAACATATAAGGATCAATGTGCAAAGTTACTCACCATGTCCTCCCTTAATCCTAGATATAATTTCTTTGAGTTTCTATTTATAGCCTCTCAAGGGGAGAAAGAAAGTGAGCTTGTGTCGTATTGGGCATGTGCCACTGGTTGTCTAGCTATCCACTTTTGTATAGAAATGTGTTCTATCCTATTTGGTGGAGTGTTTATCACTTAATTGTAAGGTGGTCCTACTACAAGTTTACACTCCTATGTGATTAACTAAGTCATAAATGTATTTAATTTTCTTGATTCTATTCTCTAATGGTGACACCATTGGCCTTAGGGCTTTAAACCTTGTTACCAAGACTCAAATAGTCATAATTGTTTCTATCTATTATGTTTTATGAGTGTCTTTAGTCAAAATCTAAAAAAATCAAACACATAGTGTCACTTAGAAAACATGTTTCTAGGAAAAAATCTAGAGCATCGCATTTGTTAACATTTGCATTGCATTTGTATTCTACAACACAATTGCATAATTTGTGTGATGCATCTGTTAATTTTTGTGATGCATCTATCTTTTTGTATTGCAACTGTCTTTATTTTTGAAAAGTTAAACAACATTTACGGGGCGCTGTACCCCTCACAAGGAGGCACTAGGGCCAAAAAGAGACTAAACAACAATAGGAAAAAAACCAAAAAACCACAGAGACAGCCCAGGGACAGCACACTGACAACCGAAAAATAGCTGATAGACCACCAACAAATGCAAATAACTGGCCTCGTCCCAGTTCTTGATCAAGAGGTGCACAACCTCATCGCCCACACAATCCTTGTTTTCCTGGCTATTATTCCCCTCCAGGTCTTCTTTTATAACATTTGACAGCGCACTAGTGATAAAGTGGCTCAGTTTCATAGTAAAGCAGGTCAAGCCCCTAAATCTTTTGTCCAGAGTGTTCAGCCTCTTCACCACCATATCCGAAACTTCCCCAGTATCTCTAGTCTCTTGCATCTCACTAGGCTCAGTCACCAATGGAGTGTGCGAGTCAGAGCCATGGCAAGGAGTCTTGTTGTCCATCAGATTAGGCAGGGGCTTCTCCCCCAAGTCATCAGCCTCATCGTCAGACTCTTCCTCCTTATAACCCTTGCTGTCCGACTGCTCCACCTCCGAGTCCTCAATAATCAGTCTCTTTTTGTTGTTCTTGGCCAACCTCCCCGATCTTCTCGTACCACTTTCCCCACCAGTCAGCTCCATGGTCCCAACAATTGTTTCCCCTCTGGAGTCAATCCCGACCACATTCCTACCCTTACCCTTGCCTTCCTTAATAGTCGTGGCCTGCAACCCTTTCTCCTTGCCCATCTTTGGCTTGGTAACATTAGCAGTCATGTCAACTGTCTTTGTTATGAACCAAAACTATCATAATTTTGTAATGCATTTGTGTTTAGAAAACCCTAGAAAGTCAAAACATGACAGTTTAGAAAGTCAAAACATCACAACTGTCAAAATCTACACTATAATTATTACTATCATGCAATTGTTGAGTTCTATAACACATTTGTTACATTTTTTTAATGCAACTATTTCATTCCTATACCACATATGTTTATTCCTTATCACATCTATTTACACAGATAAATTAGGGTTTATTTTGGAAAGTACAAAACTCAGACCTAATTTTACATAGTAACCCAAAACAAAGACAAAGTCCTTTTCCAGTTTTTACTAGCTTAAATTGCATCCCTAGATTAAACTCATCATCCCACATCTTAGAAATACATCTTAGTATTTTGAAACTAAGAAACAAGTCAGATTATTGATCAGTCCAAAGTTACCTTTTGAATGTCTTAAACCTTAGTATTTTTTAATTATCTCACCAACAAGTAGGACCTTTAACTCATGAGTCTAGTTAAGGTTTAGATTTTATCAAACCTTCATCAGTTATCCTTCTTGAGGTTTATGTATTTAATTTGGTCACCTTGGTTCTTCATAATTTGTTACATATCCTTTTTAAAATAAAATTAAAAAAAATCTATGATCATAGCATTTACAAAAATCTTTTCAAAAATTAAAATCCTAAAAATATAGTTCAATTTCATATTCATTGCATACATCAAAAAATCCAAAAAATCTGAAAACATCAAAAAATCCCAAAATTCCTAAAAACATCAAAAACTTTAAAATCTAATAATCAAAATTTGAAACTAAATCTTTTATGGTTGTAAAAATATCTCATAGAAAGAGAAAATAAATGGATTCCATATCTGACCATAACTTTAACCCCACTAGTGATATGCACTTTGGTTGTACATCCAATGATCAAACAATGTGACAATTGTTGAGAAATTATGTCTCAACTTCCAGCTTGAAGTCCTCGTTTTCATGCCTTGGTGATTTTGTGTTGTTTGCAAAGTTCTGGTAGAGGCGGAACCAGAATGGAACTTGGCATTGTTCTATTTGCCTAAGTTTCGAGTCTCTGGCGGAGGCGGAACCGAGATGGAACTTAGCATTGTTCTGTTTGCCTAAGTTCTAGGTTTTGGTTCTCGTTCCTGCTCTGACCCCGCTTCCTACTGTCTATTGTTTCTCACTTTGTAGGTTCTGGTGGAGGCGGAATGAGTTTTAGAATTTGGCAATGTCATTTGCCATGTTCCTGTTTCAATTTCTGTGCCGATTCTGGGTCCGACTCCTGCTTTTATGATCTAGTTCCTCTGAATGTTTGGATTCTCCTCGGGGTGTTTTCCTTTGCCTTCTCCTAGTTTTGGATTGTTGTTTCTTGTAGTTAGCAGAGGCGAAACCAGAACTGGATTGGTTCCTGATCTTGGACTTTTGGTAAAGTCATGTTTTTGTTCCTGTTTCGTCCCCGGGCCTGACTCCGACTCTGATCTTTTGTGTTCCCCTTTGCCGTGGGTGGATGTGGAACCAAATTGGTTCCTGAACTTGTAATTTCGGTGGTCATGTTTTGACTCTAGTTCCGTCTCCGACTCCGGCAATGTGTATTTTTGGTGGAGTCCTGTTTCGACTCCTGTTCCGACTCCAGATCCGGGAGTGTTAGAAATGACTTGAAGTCTTGGTCGCGCCCGATGTCTGTTTGACTGTTTTGGTTGCTCTGTCAGCTACAATTGCTGATGGGTCTTGGACACATGGCACCTGGTTGAATAGTGATTGGACGGATACCAAGATAGTTATTGTGGCAGTTGCATTTTTCAACGAAGGGTGGCGAGCTCAATCATTTTGAGTAATGGCTTTGAATGCAAAGTCGGCTCATTGCAGGAAATCTGTCAGATCTGACCAGTTGTGTGATTTGATGATGGACTTCATTGCTCTTCTGAGTCAGTTACATATGGATGAGAGATGTGTTATTTCTCATAATTTAGACAAGTCAAGAGTTGAGTCGAAAGTTGCAGAGCAAGTTTGAAGTTGCGAGCTGAAGAACAGAAGGACGTGAGTTCTTGAGGAGGGTTTTGAACTATATGCTTTAAAAACATTGTAATAGTGAATCTAAAACTCTCTGGGTGATTGTGAGCTGAACAAAGAAGTCTGGATATTGTATGTAATCGATTCATTATTGTAATACAATTGATTTAACTTTGTTTGGTGGGTTTTTTACTTGAAAGGGTTTTCCCACGTAAATACTATGTCATCTTTGTTTGCTTATCTTTCTGGTTCCTCATTGCCATGGTTGTATGCATCTCTATAAGTTTTAGAAACCGTTAGTTTTTCATTTTTGCTTTTCTCCTCTGTAGTAAAGGTGTTAAGGGAATGCATTCCGCACTGTTGGGTCAGTAGATCCGCATTCTTTTCCCTTCAAAGTGGTATCAGAGCTTGGCCAGTTCATGTTATCCTTGTTAGAGCAAATTAGTTTTTTGCACTAATACTATTTCAGTGAGAGATTTGCATTGTTAAACTTGTTTCTATTGTGAGATGGCGAGTACATCTGGTAGAATAGATATTGAGAAGTTTAATGGCAGCAACTTTGAGTTATGGAAACTCAAGATAGAAGACTTGCTTGTCGATAGAGACCTCTGGATTGCAGTGTCTAGAACTAAGCCACAAAATACGACCCAAGAAGCTTGGGATCTTGCTGATAGAAAAGTAAGAGGATTGATAAGACTGAGTCTAGCCGATTCTGTGCTCCTGAATGTTCATGAGGAAACGTCTGCAACTGCTTTATGGAAGAAGCTTGGTGATATTTACCAAGGAAAGTCCTTGGTAAATAAGTTGTTCCTGAGAAAGAATTTCTACTCCTTGAAGATGGACAAAGGTGCATCTGTTGCAGACCATCCGAACTCATTTAATATGAGTGTTACTCAGCTAGCATCTGTAGTTGTAAAGATTGAGGAGGAGGATCATTGCATGCTCCTATTGTGTTCATTACCTGACAGCTGGGATCATCTTATGATGGCTATTGGAAGCACAACCACTGCTTTCAAGACTGATGATGTGGTTGCTTTGCTTCTATCTGAAGAAATGCGAAGGAAATCTTCTGAGATGGCCAAAGATGCTCTTTCTGTTTGAGGTAGAACAAAGGACAAAGGCAAGAAGAAAGAAAACAAGTCGAAATCCAAGTCTAAAGGGAGATCAAAGTCTCCAAGTAAAAAGTTCAAGGTAAAGTGTTAGAACTGTGGGCAACCTGGTCATATCAGGAAGGACTGCAAGGAGAAGAAGAAGAAGAATGCTTCTGACAATGAATCTTCTCAAAGTGATGTAGATGCCTTCATTGTAGTAGCCTTGACAACTCAGGCATCAGATGATGTTTGGTTAGTTGATTCAGGTGCCTCTTTTCACTTGACATCCAATAGAGATTGGTTCTCAAAGTATGAGAAGTATGATGGTGGAAAGGTATACTTGGCAAGTGATTCAACGCTAGAGATTGTTGGCAGAGGAAGGGTTAGAATTCAGTTTCCTGACGGGAGAGTCAAAGGAATTGGTGGTGTTCTTCACATCCCAGGTTTGGCTCAAAATCTTCTTTTTGTTAGTAAGTTAAATGATGCTGGTGTAGAAGTTTATTTTTCTAGTAAGGGATGTAAAATGGCTAGAGGTGCAATGGTGTTAGCTAAGGGTGTTTGTACTGGCGCTCTGTACAAGCTAGATGCATGACCTGTTCTTTGTAATAGTGCCTCTGTAAAGTCATGTAATTTCGCACCTATAGAGAAAGATGAAGACTCTTCACTATCTGCAAATGCTTTGGAGGTAAAACTCCCAACAAAGAAGACTATGTTATGGCATCATAGACTTGGTCACATTGGTGAGAAAGGTTTAAAAAGTTTGAAGAACAAAAACCTTGTAGAAGGGCTTGATGATTGTAACCTTGAGTTCGATTTCTGTGAACATTGTATCTATGGAAAGCAACACCATGTTTCTTTCTCCTCTAGTCCTCACAAATCTTCTGGTATACTGGATTATGTTCATTCTGATGTGTTTGGTCCAGTTAATGTTCCTTCGTTATCAAAGTCTAGATATTATGTTTCTTTTATTGATGACTGTTCGAGAAGGGAATTTGTATACTTTCTTAAAAGTAAATCAGAAGTGTTCAGTTGGTTTAAAGAGTTCAAATTTTTGGTAGAAAATCAGACTGGAAGGAAAATAAAGTGTTTAAGGATAGACAATGGAGGTGAGTTTTGTTTTGCAGATTTTGAAAGGTACTGCACTAATCATGGAATTAAAAGGAATATGACAACCCCCTACACTCCACAATAAAATGGAGTTGCTGAAAGGTTGAACAAGACACTGATGGAAAAGGCAAGGAGTATGTTGAGTGGTGCTAGTCTGGAGCAGAAATTCTGGGCTGAGGCTGTTGCTACAGCATGTTATTTAATTAATAGATCTCCTTGTTCAGCACTTGTTGATAAGACACCTTTGAAAAAATGGTCAGGTAAGAAACCCTCATTAAGGCATGTTCGAGTATTTGGCTATGAGGCATATGTTCATGTGCCAAATGAAAAGAGATCAAAGTTGGATAAGAAGGCTATGAAATGTATTCTCATTGGCTATGGAGTTGGTGTGAAAGGATACAAGCTTTGGAACCCTATTACTGAGAAGGGTTTGTATAGAAGAAGCGTTATATATTGTGAGCTGAAACCTCTATTAACTGATCAACAGCTTGAGACAAATTTGAGTGACAAGAAGAAGGATGCAGTTGAAATTCCCCAAACTCCAGAAAGGGAAGAGCTACATGGTGTACCTGAGATTGAGGAGAGCTTAAGCAGCTCTGGAAGTTCTGATGATGAAGAACAACCTCAGCCTCTAAGGAGATCTACATGAGAAAGAAGGCAACCAGAAAGGTATGGTTTCTCTATGTTAGATTCAAATTGTGCTTATTCCTTAATTACTAGCACTGATGAGCCTAGGACTGTGAAAGAAGCAATCAGCATGGCTGATTCAAAGTCTTGGCTGGATGCCATGAATGAGGAGATGGATTCCTTGAAAAAGAATGATACTTGGAAGTTGGTACCACTGCCTAAAGAGCGAAAGCCTATTGGCTGCAAGTGGATATTCAAAAGGAAGACAAGCCTTGATGGCAGTGTGGAGAAGTATAAGGCACGACTGGTTGCAAAGGGTTTTTCCCAAGTTGAGGGAATTGATTATGGAGAGATCTTTTCCCCTGTAGCAAAGCTAACATCCATCAGATTTTTGTTGTCATTGGCAGCTGTGTATGACTATGAAATTGAGTAGATGGATGTGAAGACAACATTTCTCCATGGTGAGCTGGAAGAAGAAATCTACATGTCCCAGCTTGAGCATTTTGTTGAAAGAGGTAAACAAAATCTGGTTTGCAAGTTAAATAAATCTCTCTATGGTCTAAAGCAATCTCCTAGAATGTGGTACCAGAAATTTGACACATTTGTGTTGTCAATTGGGTTTGTTAGATCAAAATATGATCATTGCATTTATTATAAATGTGAGAATGATCATGTGCTTGTTATTACTCTGTATGTGGATGACATGTTATTCATTGGTAATATCAAGGCAATGATTTCTGATCTTAAAACTCAGTTGTCTGCTAAGTTCGAAATGAAAGATTTTGGAGTAGCAAGGTACATTCTTGGGATGGAGATAACTAGGGATAGAACAAGCAAAAAGTTTTGGCTCAGTCAGAGTAAGTATGTGAAAACCGTTCTAGAGAGGTTCAACATGACTGATTGCAAGCAGCTAGTTGTTCCAATCATGCAAGGATTGAAACTATCTGTTGAAGACTATCCAAAGTCTGCTACTGAGATGAAGGACATGACCAATGTGCCTTATGTAAGTGTAGTAGGCAGTTTGATGTATGCAATGGTTTTTATAAGACCAGACATTGCCCATGCAATGGGAGTTCTAAGCCATTTTATGGAAAATTTAGGGAGATCACATTGGGATACTGTAAAGAGAGTGTTCACATATTTGAAGGGTACTTCAGATTATGCTTTGTGTTACCATGGCAATATGGTTGCATCACAAAGGGCTCTTTGTATTCAGGGATATGTTGACTCTGATTGGGTAGGGGACATTGATAGTAGAAGATCCACCAGTGGATACACTTTCATGCTTAATGGTGGAGCAATCAGTTGGATGAGCAAGCAACAAGTTGTAGTTGCTTTATCCATGACAAAGGCAGAGTACATGGCAGCAACTCATGCTTGCAAGGAGGCAGTGTGGCTAAGGCATTTGTGTTCAGACATTGGATTTAATTCTGAGCAGATTTCAATCTGTTGTGACAGTCAAAGTGCCATTTGTTTGGAAAAGAATCCGACCTTCCATGCCAGGACCAAGCACATAGATGTGCAATATCACTTCATGAGGGATATGGTTGAAGATGGCAAGGTCAGTATGGATAAGGTTGACACCTTGAAGAATGTTGTAGATGCCTTGACAAAGCCGGTTAGCACAGACAAGTTCAGATGGTGCACAAAATCGATGGGCCTTGGGGCTTATGATAGACAATAAGGTTTGATGTTTTGAGGAAGTTGGAAGTGTTCACCAAGTGTGAGATTGTTGAGAAATTATGTCTCAACTTCTAGCTTGAAGTCCTCGGTTTCATGCCTTGGTGATTTTGTGTTGTTTGCAAAGTTCTGGCAGAGGTGGAACCAAAATGGAACTTGGCATTGTTCTGTTTGCCTAAGTTCCAGGTCTCTTGCGGAGGTAGAACCAGGATGGAACTTAGCATTGTTCTGTTTGCCTAAGTTCCAGGTTTCGGTTCTCGTTCCTGCTCTGGCCCCGCTTCCTACCATCTGTTGTTTCTCGCTTCGCAGGTTCTGGCAGAGGTGGAACCAATTTTGGAATTTGGTAATGTTGTTTTCCATGTTCCTGTTTCGGTTTCTGTGCCGACTCCGGGTCTGACTCCTGCTTCTATGATCTAGTTCCTCTGAATGATTGGATTCTCCTTGGGGTGTTTTCCTTCGCCTTGTCCTGGTTCTAGATTGTTGTTTCTTGCAGTTGGCAGAGGCAGAATCAGAACCGGATTGGTTCCCAATCTTGGACTTTTGGTAAAGTCCTGTTTCTATTCCTGTTCCATCCCCGGGCCCGACTCTGACACCGGTCTTTTGTGTTCCCCTTTGCTGTGGGTGGACGTGGAACCGAATTGGTTCCTGAACCTGTAATTTCGGTGGAGTCATGTTTTGACTCCAGTTTCATCTCCGACTCTGACTCCGACTCCGATAGTGTGTATTTTTGGTGGAGTCTTGTTTTGACTCCGGCTCCGGCAGTGTTAGAAATGACTTGAAGTCTTGGTCACGCTCGATGTCTGTTTGACCGTTTTGGTTGCTCTGTCAGCTGTGATTGCTGATGGGTCTTGGATGCATGGCACCTAGTTGAATAGTGATTGGATGGATACCATGATAGTTATTGTGGCAGTTTCATTTGTCAACGAAGGGTGGTGAGCTCAACCGTTTTGAGTAATGGCTTTGAATGCAAAGTCGGCTTGTTGCAGGAAATTTGTCAGATCCGACCAGTTGCATGATTTGAGGATGGAATTCATTGCTCTTCTGAGTCGGTTACATATGGATGAGAGATGTGTTATTTCTCATAAGTTAGACAAGTCAAGAGTTGAGTCAAAAGTTGTAGAGCAAGTTTTAAGTTGTGAGCTGAAGAATAGAAGGACGTGAGTTCTTGAGGAGGGTTTTGAATTGTATGTTGTAAAAACATTGTAACAGTGAATCTGAAACTCTCTGGGTGATTGTGAGTTGAACAAAGAAGTCTGGATATTGTATGTAATCGATTCATTACTATAATACAATTGATTTGACTTTGTGTGGTGGGTTTTTTACTTGAAAGGGTTTTCCCACATAAATACTGTGTCATCTTTGTTTGCTTATCTTTTTGGTATCTCATTGCCATGGTTGTATGCATCTCTATAAGTTTTAGAAACTGTTAGTTTTTCATTTTTGCTTCTCTCCCCTATAGTAAAGGTGTTAAGGGAATGTATTCCACACTGTTGGGTCAGTAGATCCGCATTCTTTTCCCTTCAACAATCTCAAACTGCACCATCATTTGATGACTATAGCTTAAATGGTGTGGAAAAACAAGGAACACAAGAATAAATAGACAACACATCATAAGATCCTATGATATTGTGAATATTGGAAGAGATCATATCTCCCAATCTTAACAAATACTTCCTTACACTTGCAAAAAATGGAGCTAGACTCGCTCTTGACTTTGATATTTCCAATATCATATGAGAAACATCAAATATTGTATCTCAAAGACAAGGGACATTTAACACAACACCCCCCTTAAAGAAAACCACATCACAATAGTTGAACAAAAGATTTCCACTTTGAAAAACCTCACATTATAAATCAATTGTTAACATACCTCCAACACCTACATTCAACAAACAAGCAACAAACCCATTTGCCACCACATCTTCGACTACAACACAAAAAAGAAACAAAACACTAGCAACTCAAAACACCATCAATAAAAATATGCCTAATAAAACTCGAAGGACAAACCCTTCATTTTTTAGGCCACAAGAAAATATGATTTTTACTTCACAAAAAAAGAGCATTCCTCTAGTATGGACTCAGTCATTTTTAGATTAAATCAAAATTCAAACCAACAACTACATGTTCAACAACAATATAATTTGAATCCCATGTCAACATCTTAATTTCAACAAACCACTCCACCAATAGAATTGGAACACACTTAATAGAAATATCAATGCTTGCAAGTCAAACATGAGTTACCATAATTTGAACCCATTTGGACATCCAGCACATTATCAACAAATAAACACACCTCCTGTGACACCATTGCCAACAAATATCTTAACACAAAAAATTCAAAGCCTACAATAACAAATTTCAAATATGATGGTATCGAGAAATAAAACGACCTACTCAATAGAGGACTTATGTCCTTATCCTTTCGACAAGAGCATACACATGCCACCCTTCCCTACAAAATTCATTATACTGAAATACGATAAATACAAAGGGAGGGAGATTTTGTTGATAATGTGAGA
Source organism: Sequoiadendron giganteum (assembly GCA_007115665.2). Taxonomy (NCBI): domain Eukaryota; kingdom Viridiplantae; phylum Streptophyta; class Pinopsida; order Cupressales; family Cupressaceae; genus Sequoiadendron; species Sequoiadendron giganteum. The sequence continues at coordinate 600,550,903 of CM021109.1, forward strand.
TAACTTCATATAGCCTCCTTAGATGTCATTTATGATCATACTTATGTATTACAAGTATTTTTGTAGAGTTTCGAAGGACAGACACTTGAATGGCTTGCTCACCTACAACCTAGCATCAGGACCGAGAGCGACATGTGGACACTTGAGCATTTTTTTAGAGACACATATCATTCTAGATTTGGATTCTTGATTCACCCATCATTTTGGATTGGCTTCTTGAATCACTAGTGGATCTATTTCATCCTAAGGGGAGAAATAATTTTTGCAAGTAATGTATCATGTTTTGTATTTAAGTGTTCATCATTGACACATGAGCTCTCTCTTTATACGAGGATTCATATCCTCGATTTTTATCTCCTATTGAGGGGACATCTATTATACTTATGTAACAAAAGTATTCCCTAGGGCGTCTCGAGTCCTCCTTCTATCCTTCTTTCACTAGTGTGGTCATTTTATTTTCTTTCTTTTGGAGAGGAGTTTTTCCCATGTGGTTTTCTTCATTTCTCTATTTATGAGTTTGTTTTTACATGGTTACCTCATCAAACCTTCTCGCCAGGACCCATCCATGCATCCATCATTACATTCTTTATCAGAATTTTGCTTCTACCTAAGTTGACCTTAAGGGAGAGTGTTGGAGTAATTAGGACATCACTTGATAATTAATTAATCATTAATTAATTATTAGGTCCCTTATTACTTTGATTACTTAAGCTAAACTTAGGAGTTTTTTCTATTATTAGATTGGGATATTTATAGGTTAAGTTGTCTCATTGCATGAGATTAAGACACTTGCCACACTCTAATAAAATCCTTATCTAGGGTTTTCTTTTTCCTTTTAGAAGCATTGATCCTTCTAATAATCATTAGTCCATGTATTAATTATTCAATAGAAAGGGAATATCAATTATTTGTGTGGATCAATCCTTTCTCTCTTGGTTGTTTCACATAATCATTGGTTAGATCTTTCGTATTTGATAGGAATTTTAGTTGTGGGTGATTTTTGGGAGCTATCAGGTTAACTATCAACTCTATTAGATATAACTTTAACACTTCATTTATCTACCTCATAAATGTGATAGGTGCATTTACCAGCTTTAATGGCATTACCAACCACTGATACAAACCATCCTTTGTCTCAAATTATATCTTCCACTTATCTTCTTCCCTAGTCTTTATTTGATGTTATCTACTCTTCAAATCTATCTTGGTGAAGTATTTGGGTCCACTTAGACAATATATCAAATTGATATGAGGTAATAGAAATTTATAATTTATTTTATCTTATTTATTTGCCTAGAGTCAATACACATTTATCACTATCCATCCTTCTTAGGAATTAATTTTTTTGGTACAACAAATAGGCTTAGACTTTCCCTTATCAAGGCCTTTTCCAAAAAATCTTGCACTTGTCTATTTATATCTCATTATCTATTAGTGTCATTTTATAAGATTCTTTATTTCAAAAAAATGCCTTGAGTATCAATTCCAAACAATGACTTATACTTCTCATGGGTGGTAACTGATTTAAAGTTCATTGAAAACTCCACATAGTCATCCAAAAATGACAGAATTTCTATTGGAAATTTTTTCTTCTCCTTTGTCCCAACCTCTATAAGACTAGGAATAAAATAAAATAAATGCATTTTCCTTCTTCATTTCTTTAAAATTTTCCTTACAATTAACGAAAAAACTCTTTGACTAGTTTCTAAATATTCTTCTTTATCCTTCAATTGGTTCAGCATATACTCTTTAGATCTTTCATTACTTTTTAGGTATTTTTCCTACCATCGTATACAAATTATTTATCATACTGCTAAGTTCTACCCAATAAGACATGGTATACCTCCATGGGGGTTATATCACACAACACTTCATTTTTATAACTATCAATATCAAAATTCATTGAACATTTTGCACTCACTATTAATTGATGTCCCCTTTGCAACTAAGAAACTTTGTAGGAACTTCAAATTTTCATCTTATTTAGCTTAAAATTCTCTAACATATCTTTTGACATAAGATTATTAGTTCTTCCACTATCCACAATTACATTAAAACTCTTTCCACTTGACTTACATTTTATTCTGAATAAATTTCTCCTTTGAATATGTTCTTATTTTTCCTTTTCAAGCTTCAACAACATCCTCATCAACATTAAGGTCTCTCCTTCCTCAAGTTCTTCTCCATGCTTGGGTGAAGCCACACTTTCATATTCTACTTATGTCACATGATTTCTTGCTTCTTTTCCTTTGCCACTATTTTCTTGAACTTGAGGGTATTGAAATGCCATGTGACCAGTCTCTCCACATTGGTAATTTCTACCAATGAGTCTCCTTCCTCTTCCTCTTCCTCTTCCAAAATATCCATTCTCTAGAGTAGTCTCCTCTACTCTTGAATAATATCCTCTTCCGTTGATATCTTGGGTATAGTACTTGCCTAAGTGGTTTTGTAGTCTCCTTGTTTTTTGGAATCCTCTACCATTAGAATTTTCCCTTGCCTCTTGACTTAATTTTTTTTCTTTCTTTCCTAATTATTTTCTAATTCAAAGAATACTAGTAGGCCTCTTAAATCGTTATTATCTTGAAATTAGGCTAATTTTATCTTGAATACAAATTCACAAGCCATAAATATATCTTGAAACATGCATTTCATCATCTTCAACAAGCTCCCAACTTGAATATTTAGCTTGTAGAATTCTTTTGTATACTACTTGATAATCATCTCTTTTTTCTTTAAATTTTGCATTTTCTTAAACAAACTACGTTGGTAATCAACTAGTCAAAATTTGGTCTACAATTTCATTACCATTTAAAATTCTATTTTTTTAATTATTTTTACCTCTCCTATGAATATTCGTTTGCAAATGATCCTACTAGAGGTATGCATATCCATTTAGATTTATACAATAAAGTTTTAACTTCTTTGGGTCCTATATTGTCTCAAGATTGAAATATTTCTCCATCTCAAATATCTGACCAATTAGCTCTTCTAGGTATAGATTTTCATTGTACTTGGGTAGATCCATTCTTGATTTACTACTAATTCTACACATGAATCTTAATAATATTCATTCTATGTCATCCAATTCATATTCTATTTCAACTTATGGATTTCCTTGTTCATCACGCCTACATCTTCTACATGTGTAATCATCTTCTTTGCACCAATTCCATGGAATTTAGTATTTATATTTTTCCTCTCACATTTTTTGTAATCTCACCAACTTGTGGTGTTCTAGGGCTTCCTCAACCTTTGTGTTTCATGTATCCACTTAAGTCCTTTTTATTTGCAAGATTCTCTCCCCACAATATATTTTTTAGAACTCCTATCTGAACACAACTACAATCAACCTAACTCAATTCCACTTAATATAGTCTAGATATGGGGGTCTTATTAGACAACCAAATCTAGTAGTTGAATATACAAAAAATTACACAATGACAATTTAACTTATAATTTTATTCCATCTCAAAATAAACTAAACAATCACTTTGATGTGTACAATCAGACATTAAATTCTAAAGATTCATCGACATGGTATTTCCCCCTTTCTTCTTTTCAATCTTTGTGCTTCATCTCATCACCCTAATGAATTGTTTCTCTTATCTTATATCTTCTCTCCAACTAATCACATAAGGACATTTAGTTGTTATGATTGAATCTTTTAATCACATCATAATGATGTAGGTTAAATTTTCTTAAAGTTTTAGTAATTCATAGTACTTTCAAAAAATATTTCAAAGGTTCGAGAGATTCTTGAAACCTTGTTGGCTTTTGAAAATGGTTTCAAAACTAGGATAAAATAATTAAACTTCAAACTTCCTATAAAAACAACTTCAAATACTTCCAAAATCTCATTTATCATCTCTAACATATCAATGAAGTCTTTTTTTTATTTGAATAACGGTTATGATGGAATTTTTGACATCCAATGGGGTTATGGTGACCTTGTTAAAAGTTGACATATGCTACAAAACCAATTCCAAAAACTGAAACTACTTTGTAAATACTTTTCTTCCTTTTTTTGATGTTGCAACCATTCACATTACTAAGAAATACTTTGCTTCACTTTCTTTAGAGGTTTAGGAAATTATTTTGTGTGCCAAGAAGGTTGTGACAACTTTGTCAGAGGCTGACAATGGTTTTGAAACAATGATAGAACTCCCATATTGCCTATAATAAATATTTTTAATCAAGACATTTTCAATGATGCTTCAAGTGTTGTCAAGGTTCTGACAACCTTGTTGGAGGTTGATGATGGGTTTGAAACCGCAATTGAACTCCAACACCGCCTTGCAAGAAGCTTTCTTTCAAAAATAAAAGAGAGACAATTTTATTAGCAATTGATACAAGTTCTACAAACCAAAATAAAATTAAGTGTAAGAATTTATTTTAAAAATAGAAGGGGTTGCAAATGGATTATTAGGAGTTAACAAGGTTACGACAAATTTTTCGAAAGTCGAAAAGGTTGTGAAAACCTCTTAAAAAACTGACACGGGTTATGAAAACTCTTGATTTTGTTAATGTTTCCAGCTTAGAGAAATTTAGCTAGTTTGAATTTGAAAATTTTCCCAAGTAGCTACGGAAAACCAATAGAAGAACAAGAAAACTAAATTAATTTGAAAATGTTTTTGGTCGATGTAAGATTGCTAATGAAATTGGATGTTCTTTCATCACTTTCAAAACTTATTTTATTGTCAAAACAACTCGACTATTCTAAGTGATATCAATGATCTTGTCTTATCAACGGAAAGCTCCACAAGGTTGTTTTTAACACAACCCATTTCTTACATATGGATAAGCACGTCTTAATATGTTCTAGAGATCTGAAAGATAAAATTTAAAATAGGATAAAATTAGGCAAGGAAAAACTGTCTTAAAACAAACTACAAACATAGCCAAGTCACAACAATTTTAGAGTAAGTATCTCATCATCATCTTCAATCTAATTTCAATTTGTAACTTCTAATTTTCAATCACAACATATTAACCAATCAAAATATTTATAGTTAACATATCATAAATTATATAAACTTCATTTCCATCTCAATCTAGCTCTTTTTTTGGGGTTTAAAAAAAAAAAAACCCTATCTTTTGTTCGTAGCTCCTGATGCAATTTATCTACCTCATGTACCTATGCAATTTATTAAAAACAAGAAAAAATTGGAATCATCCTAACATCAATACTATTGAACCAAAAGTTACGCAAAGGATAATTATGTTATCCCATACACTTTTTGATAAAGGGAGAAAATAAGCAATAAAATGGAATACATACGTATCTTTAAGAAAATACATAATTCTTGTATATGGGTGAGACCATATCACCGCCAGAAAAATAACATCAATACTTCTGAATTTCCAGAGCATGAAACAAAATGCGAATGTGGGCTTGTTATTTTGGACCCGGTTGAATGGCACGGCAAATTCAGTCACGAAGCAACTCCTCCACCATCTCCGTTGCCTCCGTCTCTTCTCTCACTCTCTTCCTAGAGGTGCTACTGCTCCCCATATGCCCGTGGGCCAAATCAGTTTGAGTCTGTGACGACTGACTATAGTTGGCGATTTGATGGGGAAAGTTGAGTACAGCTTTCGCTCCCCGCATTCCGAAAGCGGCACGGTCATATGCGAGAGCGGCGTCTTCAGCGGTTTTGAAGGTGCCCAACCAAAGTCTGGCGCCGTTCTTAGAGGGATCTCGTATTTCCGCTGCAAATTTTCCCCATGGCCGCCGTCTCACTCCCCTGTACCGATGCCGAGCCTTTTTCTCTCCATTTTCACCAGAATTGTCTGTAACTGTAGCCAAATCTTTGTCTTTGCTCTGTATAAGGCCCTTCACCTGCTTATTTCTCTCCTCGGCTAAATCAGAAGAAGCTTCGACCAAAGGAAGATCATCCACCTGGTTTGTGGTACTGTTATCTACATCACCAAGCAAATAGCAGCTTATGCTTTTGATATCCATGCCTACAATTTTCTGCACTGCGTATTCTTCTTGTTTTGGCTCAGAGGCAGATCTGTTCAAAACTTTAAAGGGCCCCGAGAGCGTGGAAAGTGGTCAAAAACATTGAATCCGTTATTAGTGTTAATATTTATCTTCCACGTGCCGGAAAACGCCGATACTTTGATGGCGGCTGAGTCTACCGTTCCATAGACTGGGTTACTAAAAACTTTTTCAAAAGTCTCTTTTGGTTATTCGTAAGAATTGAATGTTTCTAAATAAATATATACGTAACTCAATATATACAATCTAGTTATTTTCATTAAATTTTATTTATTTATTTATATTAACTATATTCGAATCAGTTTGCAAATAACAGAATGGAAAGCAAAATAGAAGTGTTCCGCGATGGGAGAGTTGCGTTCTTATTTAAAAGAAAAAGTTTAAAACGAAAAGCGATCCGATACGATTAACATATACAATTAATGGATGGTATGAATATGAGTTTAAGAAAAGGGACTCAACTACCGTTAGAAGGGACGCACTCACCGACAAAGAATATGCTCTACCTCCGAAAGATATCTAAAATGTCCCATCACAACTTGTATATATTAATAAAAAAAAAATCATGACTCATGTCGTAGTGTTTTAGTGGAAGACGGAATATTTACCTACCCCCACTATTTTCATTTGTTTACCAAGTCACTAGGTATTTATGGATTTTAATGTCTAAATACATCTCTAGTGGATAATTTTTTATTTTATTTGATGTTGAATATAATTTTGGGTACATGTTTCTTAAGTACAAGTTCAGCATTATTTTAATATGTTTATTAGTTTCATGTTTGAGTTAGGTGGAAATAATTTTGTTATTGCAATTTTTTAAAAAATTGTTCAATAGTTAATGACAAAATCTTGGATAGATCATCATCAACAAAATGACTTTATTTTATGTTCTAATAAGACAATGCACTTATATAATAGATTTTTATTTTTTGAAACTTTTAAAGAAAAAAGTGCTTAAGAAAGGAAAAAAAAAAAGTGGGAAAAATGAAGTGAAAGGAAGAGAAATAAAATAAAAATAGTGGGAATATAAAAGAAAGGAAAATTACTAGGAAATATTGAGTTAAATAAAGTGTTTATTTTTCTTATTGTAACTACAAGTGTCATATTTTTTATTTTAAGATGTGTTTTATTCTTTAAGTATAATATTGTACATGTTGTTTAAGTTCACTTAGGTAATTTATTGTAAATACTTAAGTTAAAGTAGGATATTGAGTTGCTTATTCATAGGAGTGTGCATTTTCTTTATCCTCGTGGATTTAAAGTTTTGGGTAAATAATCTCTCACTTTTTGGTTTTACACCTTATCCTCATGTTCATCGAACTTGGAAATTATAAGGCTATATATTTGTAGCTCTCTTTCCTTTGTGTTTGAGAATAATGCAAGCATTGTGCACTCTTTTAGTTTCTTGGAGGAATTTTTTTCTTGGTGTAGTGTTGTAAAATGTCGTCCACGACATTTTCACACTTGTTTGGGTCCTCCTTTTAAATTTGGACTTAATTTTACCTTGACTTAGTCTTGTAATTTGTCTAACACACTCACATTAGGTTTTGGGCCCTTATGAAATAAATGGACTTAATTGTACCTTATTTGAGGTGTTGTAAAGTGTTGTACCACACTTTCACACTTTTTAAAGGTTTTCATTAATAATTGGGCTTTTTAATGCTTTAATTGGCCTTATTTTGCATGCACAAGCCTCATTTAATGCATCTTTCTAAGGATAATCATGACACAAACAAAGATCTGATCATAATTTAGGCATTTTCAGGTTTTATGAACCAGATTTAGTGATCTGAGATTCATACGCCACCTTGGGCGTATGGGTCCCACCTAAGTTTTTGGGCCCTGATCTGGATTTCACATTATTCTTTTTTTTTTTGAAAATGGTCCCATAATTAATGCCTAATGGGAATCATACGCCACTTCTAGCGTATGAGTCACGTGTGGCCCAAAATCAAATTTAATTCAAATTCTTGGCAATATTTTATTCTCCCAGATTTGATGTCGGCTTGTAGTGTTGTAATTTCATGAAATTTGGAATAAACAAGTATAAATACAAGGTTATTTCACTCATTTTCATTCTAACAATCCTAAGCTTTCAGGTATTCATGCATTATAATAAATTTGTGATCAAGGAAGCATTCAAGAGTTTACAAGAGTATTCAATAGTCTTCAAGGGTTGATTATCAAGTGTTTTGGAGCATTATTCAAGTATCAAGCATCATGTCAAAGTCACCATTCATCATGTTTGTTTTTGAGATAATAATTGTGATGTAGGTTTTTATGACTCAAGTTAGCATTCAAGTCAATATCTATCACATTCAAGCAAGAGTCAAGATCTACATCCATTGGAGCCACTTCATACATGTTTGCAACACTTTATTGCTAGGGTTTGGTGAGTTGTAACATTGCATGTTGTTCATTCATCATTCCTTCATCTTATTTAATTTTATTTCAAGGTTTGATTACCAAAACAGGGTTTGACCAAGGCAAACCCCTATCCACTAAAAAAAAAAAAATTCTCTCTTTAGTGTGTGATTTGCAGATCTAGGTTGAAGAAATGCTGAAGAGCAAGATTGGAGAAAGTTGTCAAAGTGTTCAAAGTTGTTAAATTTATCACCTTGCATTGGAGATCATTGGAATAATTCTACAGGTTGCAAATCAGAGTTTTAGATTTGGAAACTAGGTGGAAAGTGTAGATAAGACATTGAGGAGCAGAATCAGACTTTGAATTTCTAGAAAACCTTAACTTGACTGATACACCATTTATGGCGTATGAGTCCTAGTATAAGTCAATTTCTAGATTTTTGCAAATCTTGAATCTCCACTGCCTGAAACTTGTTCTTGCTCGAAAACCCAGATCTGGGACTAAATCACCTAGTCTGGCATATGAGTCCCAATCAGCCTTAAAATCAATGTTTTTAGTATTTTAGAGCTTCATCCGGTCCTCTTCAGGTTTCTTGGTGCACACCTTTCATCTCTCAGTTTTCTATTATGTTTTGCATGCTTTTCTAGGTCATTTAGTGAAATCTTGCATTGTATTAGGTTTAAGCATTAGGTCTTGCATTTCATCAATCTTTCCAAGCCCTAGCTTGGTGGTGAACCCCTCTTTAGTTTCTAATCAGACCCTAGGACAACCCTATTGAAAGATCTCTTTCTCTTTTGCATACTTTAGATTGAGATCTATAGGGTTTCCCTTCAATGGAATGATTGGGAAATGTGTTGTTTTATATCCTAAACCATAAAGCGACTATTTTCCACCTTTCACTCAGGAATTAATTTTCATTTTAAAATTTATAATTCTATTAGAAAAATTGAATATTAAATAAAATATTAAGAGCATAAAGTCTATTAAAACCCCATACATCTATGCGATGCAAATCTCATCATAAATCTCAATAGTAAAATTTTTATTTCTAATTACAAAAATATTACTTATAGTTGACTACAAACACACAAAATGTGATAAAATAATACTCATTTTACATTCCAACATGAGGAGGAAAACCCTTCTACCATGAAAAATATTTCCTTTCATGCATTTATCTAGCACTTACAATTACATAACTACTTGCAACTCCTACTTGATCTAACTCCCACTTATCCTATCTTTATTAACTTTTATTATTTTTTTAAACATTCATGTGAACTTTCAATCAAATGCATTAATGAATTTACACTTTTAATATGTTATTAATTAATTATAAAATGAGTTAATTTTCTCTTGATGTGACATTACCACTTAGAGCCCCCATTAATAAAGATGTCACCAACTTAGCATAAATGACCCACTCAATGCACTTATAATATAATATTCATAGTGCATGCATGAATTTATATATCAAGATTTAAATAAATTCACACTCTTTATGAATTTACTCAAACCTTATTAATTCATGAAAAATTTATAGTGATTATCTAATTATGGATTTCTCGACTTTCATTGGGTTGTAGAGTCTTGTTGAGTCATTTTTATTATAATTATTTGATAACTCATCATTATACCACTTACTATTATCCAAATTTTAGGGTAGTTAAACTTTAGGACAATGATTGGTTCTAATTAGAGACTATATTCTCTAGAAGAATATAGAGGAATCTCGTAATCTCTTTCTTTATAGAATAATATGTGTCATTCATTGGGTTTCCTCTAATGTTTGTTGTCTAGTCTCTCAACCTAGTCAGGGTTATTCAAGATATAATCTCTATCACAAGGCCTCTTTGTGTAAACATAGAAACATAAAATTTATTGATATATTTTTTGTAGAGTGGTTCCACTTGGAAGAATAGAAATTGTTTGATAAAATTTCAAAACAATGTGTTGTAGTTGGGTGGCCTTTAATTAATTATACTTGTAACTTTTAATTGCGATTATAGATCTTGGGCCATTGTTGTTGATATTGAACAAAAATGATAGAGGTAAATATAATGTATCATTGTGGTTTAGGAGGCTATATATTGGAGGTTCTTATAGGGGTACAATAATTTAATTATTATATTAACCATTTTTACACTTGAGATTGCTAAACTATTAGACTCGATTGTTGAATTTGTACTTTTGAGTCTTGTTTAGATTCTTCAAAGAGTAATTTTTTTTCCTATTTTTTTGTTTCATTTATTGCATTAAATATAGTTGATTAATATACTTTATTATGATAATCCTCATATAAGTTTTATGCTATGCTCCATAGGTATACATCCATTTTATAGTTCTTAAGTATTTGATTTATCAACAACATGAATAAATATACCTTTATTTAACATTGTTGCCTTAAATTTGTGTTTCCTTCCTTTCTATCAAATATGATCCGCTTGTTGGAAGTTTTTGTTATTGTTGATGTCAATATATATTTTTTGTTGCATTGATTTCAACCTATGGAGATGATTTGATTAGTTGCATTATGTTGTCATCACTAGTATCACTGATGTCAACCTCTAGTGTTTCTTTGATGAAAATATGATTGTGGATGTTCAACCTCTTATGTGGTTGAGATGTTGAGGGGTAAAAGCACAAAGATGTGTCACACTTTATAAAGGAAACGACCAATGCTGATCCAACTTTTAAACTTGAATCACTAAAAATTAGCATATACTTTTTGAATTTTTAAATGATGTAAACTAGTAAAATATGTATTTTTTAGTATATTTTATGTTTTTTATTTTTTATAAGAAATTAAAAAATAATTTTAAACTAGTTTTTCATAAATTAACACTATAATTTAGTTGCTGATAAAATGCTGAACAAATGAAGTTGCACGGGATGTAAAACGTTTTATAGTAAATTTTATTTTTTTTCTTTCAATTTTTTTGTGTGTATTTATGACTTGAAACTTTAATGCATGGATATATTTTTTTCCAATTTTGATAAATATATATTTGTATATAAGTATTAAAATGTGCGTGAATAAAAAACAATTGTTTCCATTGGACGTCAACATTCATATTAAATATTTATCTAAAACGGAAAAAAAATTATACCATCTTGAAATAGATTCTTTAATCTAGTGCATCATATTTTTTTCAATTTTTTTTAATAAGTTTTAGTATGTTTCCTTTGCATGGTAATCAACCTAATATTTTTTGTTGATAACCTACTTTTAGTATAAATAAAAATAAAAATAATAATAATAATTAAACTATTAAAATAAATATATATTTGAAAACTACACTTATGGATCTATAAAAGGGTATTTTTACATTTGAAAAAAAATGTTATTTACATGAGGAGGAGTTATTAAAACTTCAAGTTTTTCAATTTTTTTTTTTTTTGGTAAATTGGACTCAAAGTGGTGCTCCATATATTTTTAGCCAACAATTTTAATTGAATAAATTGTGGAAGTATCTAACTTAGCTAGAATGAATCTTACTAGGCAATATGTTTTACCAAAATTGATTTTTAGTTAGAAATACTTAAATTCAGTTGTGCTGATATGTTGGCTGAAAGTGTGACACAAATTTGTGCTTTTACCCTGAGAAAGTGTTGTAGATGTTGAGATGGTGTTAGTGGTGCTTGGTTTCTAAGTGCTTTTGAGAAAATTTGAATAAAAGAGGAAATAGTGTGGTAAAGAGTGTTTAGTATGGTAGAGTAGTGTTTAGTGTTTTTCTCCTCATTTCTTTATGGTTGGAGATCTTCTTGTTTGGTTTGGATATGTTGATCAAAAGTTTCAGGAGATCTTCTTGTTTGGCTCAGATATGTTAATCAAAAGTTTCAAGTTTTGTAAAATAATTTGTGTGAACTATGTTGTAATGTTGTTTGGGAGAAATAGTTTTTCTTTGCATTTCTCCATGTGGTGATTTCCGGTCTTGAAGATTTAGAAGTGTGTTTATATTGTTCAATATGAGTTGTTCAAAGTTTGGTGCTTTGTAAGGTTGGATTCATGTGTTATAGTGTGTGGAAGGTCAACTAGTTGTATAAAATGAGTATGTTCTTCAAGTGTATGATGTTGTGAGGGGTTTGTTGGATTATAGGGTGTTGATGGAATATTCTAGATTATGTTCAAGTGTTGTGTGTGGTTCACAAGTCATCTTTGGATTTCGTGAAGTGTGTACTTAAATTTTTAATGGTGTTAACATATGTTCGACCGACCTTGGGTGTTTACACTAATTGTGGATATGCTTCGATATTTTTGAAAGCATGGCATGACATGTATATGTGGATTTAGGTGTTATTTAAGGTGTGATGTGATCAGCCTTCATTCCTCCCCATTGTGGTAATATTTTTGTGTCGACCTAATTGTATTTTACACGTTTGAGGTGCATAGGTGACCTTGTAGATTGTTTTCAAGGTTGAAGATGGTATATATGTGTGATGAATTGATAAGGGATGTAGATTGAAGTGTGTGTGATGTGAATTATAATGTGAAGTGTAAAAGTGTAAAGTGCAGTATGAGATTTAATTACTAAGACTACTAGAAGTAGTGTGTAGAAGGTGTCTACATTTTATAGAGAGAGTGTGAATATTCTAGTGAAGTAGTGGTGGAAGTCAATGGTCAAACCTTGCTTTGGTAATTAAATCTTGCATAATAGACTAAGTATTTAATGAATTCTTATGTATCTAAATGTTAATGAGGGTTTTGGTGTTTTGGTAAGATACAAGTGATTCACACCCCCTCTCAATTGTCTTATTCATTCAACCATTCAACAATTGGTATCATGTCAAGGTCTTTGGGAGAAAATCTTAATAACTTGAGGTAGATTTGGGATGGTGAACAAGAAGAAGATCCATATTCTTGATGGCACAAACTATTTATTCTGGAAAGTGAAGATGGAAGGCTATCTATTTTACATTTTATTTGATGTTTTGCAAGAAGTGAAGAATAATTACACTATAACTACAAATGGACTGTGTACAAGTGATGAGATCAAGGCCTATGAAATAAATGGTAAAGTAATTTTTGTTCTTTTGAGTAGTCTTACAAATTCTAAATTAGTGAAAGTTATGGATTTGAAAATTTCTAAAAAAAAATGGGATAAGTTGGAAAGTAATTATGAAGGAGATATTAAGGTGAAACAAGCTAAAATGCAGAATCTAAAGATAAAATTTGAGAATCTGTGAATGTATGAAGAAGAAAATATCTCAAGCTACATACAAAGAGTTGATGAAATTGTCAGTGCAATCAAAGGTCTTGGAGGAAAGGTCAAAGAAGCTAAAGTGGTAAAGAAAACTCTTAGAACCCTTACTAAAGATTACAGTTATAAAGTTGCTTCTATTGAGGAATCTCAAAACCTAGATTAGTATTCCAGAGATCAATTGTATGGCTCTTTAACTAATTTTGAGATGAGAGAGTTTGGTACTAATAATGGTGCAAATATTGAGACTACTTTTAAGGATGCTAAAATAAAGAATACTAAACAACCAATTCAAGAAGATATTGATGATGTGGAGGCTAACTTTGTGAGAAGGATGAGAAGAGGTATTGGTAAGTTTAAAGGTAAATTTCTTTTCAAATGCTTCAATTTTGGACAAATAGGTCACTATGCTTCAAGATGCACAAATAGGGCTGCGAATGACAAAAATAAGGAGAATAAAGGCAAGAAAGTTAAAAAAAAATATTATGTTAGATAAGATGCTAGTATTTTTGATGATGAATGCTTGTTCTTGGCTTTAAAATATGATTTTTTTTCTACTAACTCTAAAAGATATGTGAAGGAAAGTGCTTTGGAGACAAAGGTTATGGCTGAAGATACTTTGGTATCTTCTTTTCATGTTAGAAAAGATAAGAAATATTGGATCATTAATAGTGGATGCTCAAATAATATGATTGGAGACGAGTAAGTTTGTTAAAATTAAAAAATACAATGGATGACTTGTTAGATGTGGAGATGATTCAGGTGCTAAGATCTATGGAATAGGTTCAATCAGTTTGATGGCAAGCATAATACTGATGATGTTTACTATGGAAAGGATTTAAGGCATAACCTTTTCAGTGTTGGACAAGTGTATAGAAATGGATACAATTTTATTTTTTAGGATGATGAATGTGAGATAAAAAAAGGATCCAGAACTATGATTGTTGCTGGAAAGAGGATAAATAGAAATGTTTATCAACTCAAGGGTGTTGATGGTGATTTTTTTATGACATAGATTAATGAAAGTTGATTATGGCACAGGAGGATTTTTCACATCAATTTTGATAATTTGGTGAGGATTAGTTCAATTCAAACACTAAGATATCTTCCAAGGATTAAAAAGCTTATAAATGTTGTCTGCAAGGAATGCCAAATTGGAAAACAAAAAAGAAGTTTCAAGGGTAAAGAAAAATATTTCAACAAATTGTTTGAATTGGTGCATACAAACCTTTGTGGTCCTACAAGAGTGAGAAGTCTTCAAGGTGATAGGTATTTCATGAATTTTATTGATGATTATATTCTAGAATGACATGGGTTACTTTTCTTAGAGAAAAATCTAAAGCCCTAGATAGATTCAAGGCATTTAAAGTTATGGTTGAGAATGAAATGGATTCGAAGATCAAATGTTTGAGGTCCGATAGAGGTGGAGAATTCACCTCCAATGAATTTAACATGTTTTGTGAGAATCATGACATAAAGAGGAATTCATCTACCCATAGAACTCCTCAACAAAATAGAGTGGTTGAAACAAAAAAATAGGACTATTCGAGAAGTTGTAGGGACTCTGATGAAAGAAGATAATATATAGGAGGTCTATTGGAGAGAAGCAATTCATACTATTGTTTACATACTTAATAGAGTTCAAGCAAAATAAAATAGTTAAAATACTCCCCATGAGTTGTGGTATGGAAGGATCCCTATTGTCAAGTACTTTAGAGTGTTTGGAAGCAAATTCTATATTAGGAGGGATGACGAAAACTTAGGAATTTTTTATGAAAGGTCTAATGAAGGCATCTTCCTTGGATATTCTACTAAAATCAAAGCTTACATATGCTACAATAAAAGATTGAGAAATATTGTTGAGAATATATAAATAAAATGAACCTTCTTGTAGAGAAGAAGAAGAAGAAAAAACTAAGGAACAAGAAGAAAAGATTGAATAGGAAGAAGCTCTAGAAAAGACCCATAAACCCCTCAATATGTGAAGAGAAGTCATTATGAAGAATGGATCATTCGAGACAAAAGAAAAGGTGTGTTGACAAGAAGGAAAGATTTTGAAGAAGAGGTAAATTTATGTATACTTTCTAAAGTAGGACCTAAAATAGTGATTGAGGCATATAAGGATGAACATTGGATAAAGGCTATGGAAGAACAAGTTATGGAAATTTAGAAGAATCAAACCTGGGAACTTGTCCCAAGACCAAAAAACAAGAATATAGTTAGATCTAAGTGGATGTTAAGAAATGAACTGAATGAGAATGGAAAAGTGGTAAGAAACAAGGTAAGTCTTGTGTGTAAGGGCTATGAAAGAGTTCAAGGAATAGAATTTGAGGATAAATTTTCTTTGGTGTCTAGAATGGAAGAAATCAGGATGTTTTTGGATTTTTAATTACATAAGGATTTTAAACTTTATTTAAAGATGGATGTGAAGTCTAATTTCTTGAATGGAGCATTGGAAAAGGAAGTATACATCGAAACATCACAAATATTTTGGTTATTAGATAAAACTAATATGGTTTGTAAATTGAATAAGGAATTTTATGGATTGAAGCAAGCTCCTAGATATTGGTATGCAAGGTTGGATAAGTATTTGATACAAGGATTTAGTAAAGGCACTGCAGATAGTAACCTTTACTTTAACATAGAGAAACATCAAATCTTGATTGTAGTTGTGTATGTTGATGACATAATATTTGGAGGCAAAAAAGCTATGTGTAAGAATATTGTAGAAGAGATGTAGAAGGAGTTTTAGATTTTTATGTTCAAGGAGATTAATTTATTCCTTGGGCTACAAAGAAGTCAAAAAAATAAAGGCATATTCATTTCACAGTCAAAGTATGTCAAATAAATGTTGAATATTTTTGGAATGGAAGACTCCAAACTAGTATGTACACATATAATTACTAGTTGCAAATTGAGAAAGAATGATGAATCCCCTAAGGTTGATCAAAGAAAATACAAATCTACGATTGGTGGACTACTATATCTAACTACTAATAGACCACATGTCATGCATGTAGTTTTCCTTGTGGATAGATTTCAAGAAGATCCTAGAGAGTCACATGTTACAATAGTGAAAAGGATATTCAGATACCTAAAGGGCACTCTAGATCATGGCTTATGGTATCCAAAAGATACTAATTTCACATTGAGTTCTTATACAAATTCAGATTGGTATGGATGCGTGGATGATAGAAAAGGTACAAGTGATGGTGCATTCTTTCTTGGATGTAGATTGGTGTCATGGATAAGTAAGAAAAATGATTTAGTTTCTTTATCTACTGCAAAGGTTGAGTACATTACAACAACATCTTGTTGCAAACAAGTGTTATGGATGACACAAACATTGAAGGATATTAGAGTAGTGTATGATGAGCCTATTTTTATCATTTGTGATAATACAATTGCAATAAATGTTTTAAAGAATCCAGTGGTGCATTCAAGGACAAAACATATTTCAGTCAAATATCACTTTCTAGGAGAGAAGGTTGTGAAGAATGAAGTGAAGCTTGAATATGTGCCTACAAAGGATCAAATTGCTAACATATTCACTAAGGCTCCTCCTAAGGATAATTTTGAGTATCTCTAAGAGAATTTGGGGGTTATTTCCCTTGATTATCTAAACTAGATGCATAAGGAGATGCATCAGTCCAGTAGATCTATGGATTCTTTCTTTTTCTAGATTGATGTTGGTGGATACCTCTTAGGGGGAGTAGGTAGTAAAATTGTTGCAGTATGGAGTGGGTGTTAACATCATACAAAGGTTTATGATTTGGTTGGTATGTAATCCTAAGGGGGAGTATTTAGAGTAGTAAAAGTATGTTGCAAAAGTATGGTGAGCAGTTTATCTAAGGGGGAGTAGTAGTAACTATCTTGGTTCAATGTCAAACGGGGAGAGAAATACAAATATTTTTATCCTTTGCCATGGGTTTCAAAGGGGGAGAGAGTTAATTATGTGAAAAAGTGCATGGTATTAGGGGGATAGAGTGTGTATGTTGTCTAATCATTGTTAATCAAAGAGAAAGTGTGTATGTTGTCTAATCATTTTTAATCAAAGGGAGAGTTTGTATGTTATCTTTGGTGTTTTTTCACATATTGGGTTGTGATCAATGACAAAGGGGGATATTGTTGCAATTTTTGAGTAGTTTGGATAAGTTGGTCTTGTCATTGATGTCAACCACATGTGTTGTCATTGGTGTCAACTAGTTGATGGAAGAGGTGTTAATTGAATTGTTTGGGTGTGCATGTATAGTTGACATATTGAGGAAGTGTTTTTAGTATATGGAACTATATTTATGATGAAGAGTCTAGAGATGATGTGAGATGCTGAGATGATGTCTCTAGTGATTTGTTTCCGAGTCCTTTTGAGAAAACTTAAAGAAAAGAGAAAAAAATGTGATGAAGGTGTGTTTAGTGGTTCAAAATGTGCTCTAAGATGTGCTTGGTGTTTATTTTGTGTTGATTTTATGCCTATGTAGTTCATATATGTTGGTGAGAGATATTACTGGATATGTTATATTCAAAAAATGGCATGTTAGATCATTGTACAATAGAAGTTGTGTTCACTAGTGTGTGGTTGAGTATTGTAGAGATGTCTGGGAGAAATATTTTGGCTCCATGTTTATCTACGGTTATGTTAAGGTATTTATTCTAAAAGTGTGTTGATTATGTTTGTAGTTTACCTCACTCAAGAGGATTTTAGATTTAGTGCTTCAGAATATAATTTTTCAAGTAATAGTGTCTGACAGAGTTGTTTGAGTGTACTGGGTTTGTACATTCTTCAAGTAGAAGTTGTTGCAAATGAGTTTGATGGATTTTAGGGTGTTGAAGGAATATTGTAGATTATTTTCAAGTGTGGAGTGTGGTTTTCAAGTCATCTTGGAGTTTGATGAAGTGTGTACTTAATTTTTTAATTGTGTTTGCATGGGTAATGATTGACTTGGTGTTTACACTACATGTGAAGGATAAATATTGTTTGTGGTATAGTGTGGTTAAGTGGTGTTGTTGATTTGGGTCCCAATTAAGTTTTTATGTGGTTCACATTCAATTCTATCCACCATGGAAGTGTTTTGGCATCAAACTAATTTGAATTTGCTATTTTAGGTGCATTATCAACCTTGGAGAGGATTTCAAGGTTGAGAATAGTATAAGTATGAGTTGAATTCTTCAAGGAGGTTAAGACATATGCAAGATAGATGAACATGTGAAGTGTATGATGTGAGTGATGCAAAATTGAGAAAATAAGTTTGAACTTTCAAGTTTTGGATTATCGGATGTAGTGAGCAGAGGTGTCTACAATCATTCAAACTGACTATGAAGGTTTTGGAGCTATTGTGGTGGAATCTTAATTGCATTGTGATCATGTTCTCTATGTAAAATTTCTTCTCTATCTTGTTTTGTACTCTAGCAGTGAGGCTTGGCTATGAGCCCTTTTGGACAATGTGTCCTATTCTGGCAGTGAGCCCTTGTAATTAGTATTGCTATTACTTATATTTTGAGCTAATCATCATTATGATTTTTCCATTCTTAGGTTTTCCACATAAATCTAGTGTTATCTTGTGTTTGGTGTTGAGTTGTTTAAGTTTTTGTTATTTGCTTTTCATGTTAAAACATCATAATAGATTAAACATTTAATTAATACTTGTGGATCTGAATGTAAATGAGGGTTTTGGTGTTTTGATAAGATACAAAAAATTCAACCCCTCTACCTCTCTCTTAGTTGTCTTATTCATTCAAAAGAAATAACTCTTATTTGTATGCCTTCAGGTCATCATAGGACCAAGAAAATACATGCTTGTATTTTCTCAATAAATAAATTATCATTGCTTTAATTTGGAGTTTCCTTTTCTTCCCCACATAAACTTTCTTTGGAGATTTTTCATTTCCCAAATTTACTTCCTCCAATTTATCTTGATGTGTTGAATTTTTCTTAATGGTACTTTTATCGGGACCATCCAAAACCCTTTCCAAAGAAGCAAGACACTTAGGTATTTTGTTAGTCTTGATTTGGATCACTTCATTTCTAATTAATCTTTATTTTCCATCAATGACCTCCACAAAATCTCCAAGTTCTATTTCTTGACTTTCATACTAATCTATACAATGCAGGAACTTCAATATATCTTCATCATCATTGAACACCTACTGATTCTAAATGTTGCCAGGGACATACGGCCTTTTCTATACCTAAACCTCTGAGATATTAGCAAAATTTATGTCATCAAGCCTTAATGTTATGTTTGTCAATAATTCTACCATATAATTCTTGGTTCTTTCCACTAGTCAATACTAAAAGCATCAAACATTTCTATTGAATCCAAAACAACATTCCTATACTATTTTATTCTTTTGTTTTTTGAAACAAATCTTGACTAAACTTGGGATACAATTAATTCTGAGTTACCTAAGACTCTTAGATTTTTGATTCCATTTTTTTCTTCTAATCTTAATCCTAGCAGTAGATCTTCATACTCAATAACATTGTTTATGAAAAAAAATAATAATGAAAATTTGAAATTTCTCCCACTAGGTGAAATAAAAATGTCATGTAGGAGCTTTCCTTGTTGTAAAGCAATCCTACATCAACAAAAAAATTATTTAATTATTTATTTGCATTCAATTTCGTTTTAGTAGTTCATTTTTTATTTCTCTTCATCATAGTTTCTCAACTCACAGAGTAGGATATAACATCTACACATTGAAATCTATCACATATCTAGATTTCACATCATTTGTAGTTGTGTGTTGAAAGTTATCACTCTCAAAATTTCACTATGTTAGAGTGTTAGGGTTGAATTGGTCCAAATTCTTAGTGTGGACCTATTCTAGATTGTGCAAAGTTTAATGGAACATCATACAAGCATCTTGGGTTCATTGGGACCTATCTTGCAGACTCACAAGTTAATTCATTTTGCGTGGAGTTAATTCTTCATATTTAGAGGCTAACATTCATGTGATCATTCATCGAGTTATTAACCCTTGTGGCTGATGCAGACCTAAATGGGAGCTTGAGAAGAATATTTATAAACATTGTGATTCATTTTAAATTAGAGAGTAGTTTTTAGGATATGATTCAGATCATTACATTTTCACATCAACCCTTCTGGGGAATGTAATAAGGCCTATTGGCCAGTTGTATTGTTGAAAGCCCTTGTGATAGGCTTGTGAGTCCTGTATATTCACTGATGAGGCATATTTTGTATGTATTATTTTCAATTCAATGAGTTTTCATGTTTTCATATCATTTTGTTGTGTTATTTCCACTATGTTGACTCATTGTTGCATGGTTTGGATTGTTCCTTCTAGAACCTTCCTATTGTGACTGCACCAAGTGGTATCAGAGCAAGTTTTAATTCATGAAGGAATTCCTTGAGATGAATAGATCACCGATTTGAGGTAGACTTTATTTTTTTCAACTAATCACCGATTGTGAGGTAGTTGAAACCCTTGTAGCTAGGTCACCAAATTGTGGTAGTTACACTAATTCAAGGGGAGATATGCCACCAAGGAGAGTGCTTTCTATGGAAAATGTTGACAAGAGAATTGTTGAAAAGTTGGAAGTGATGCACAAGATGCGAGTTAGGTTGTATGCTATTGAAGAAGACCGAAGGCGAGGCCTAAACCCCAAGCATAATGATGAAAGTGATGATGAAGCAAAACATGTGAATCAATTCATAGAAACTCTAGGTGAAGAAGAAGATGAATCAGATCAAGTAATGATGTTGAAAGCAATCTCAAAGATTGGCAAGTGACCTAGAGTTGAATTTCAAAATTACACGAGAAATTTGAAGCTGGAAGATTTTATTGATTGGATAAATGAGATGGAAGAATACTTCAAATATGAAGAAATTGAATATTCAAAAAGAGCTAGATTTGCAAAAACAAATTTGAAAGGTCATGTTGCATTATGGTGGAAAGAAGTTCAATTAGATTGAAATAGAAGAGGCAATGAAAGAATCATAAAATGGGATCGAATGGTGAAAAAGTTGAAGAATCAATTCATACCAGCCAATTATGAACTTGAACTATTGAAGAGATTGCAAAATATGAGGAAAAAAGAAATATTTGTGAAGGAGTAAATTGAAGAATTCTACAAGATGATAATCAAAACCAGTCATAGTGAAGCAAGAAAAGAGAAGGTTT